>AIDU01002549.1:0-11944 GCA_000291705.1 Sphaerulina populicola P02.02b | reverse complement strand
AGGAGGATTTTGATTTATTCTGATTGATTAAGGGACTAACGGAACAGGTAGGGGGAGTTGGTTGGGCTTGGTTTAGTTAGTACTCTCGCTTTGCTTTCCTTGCGTCAAAAGTGGTTTTAAGCCCCTAGTTTCTAGGGCACGGGATACACTCCCCTTAGTGGAGAGAAAGAAGAAGATAAGAGAAACGGGGAAACCCGAATAAGACCGGAAGGGTCCTCTAGAGGGCCCTACCCGTCCTACATAGTTATAGACTCAGACAGGACGTTAATAGAATAAACAAACAAACAAACAAACAAACTATCTAGGTATAACTATTAGAAGAAACCGAGCCCTACGCACTATTCACCTGAGCTAAAGTAACTATATCGAACAGTTCTTGAAGAAACACGACGCATAGAACAACGTGAAGGTCAAAGCAATTCTACTCGATCCGAGCCGCAAACTAACACCTGCACCGAACGGCTATCAAGCCGCAGACGCGTTCCGTACTAAATACTAGAGCGTAGTCGGTTTACTTATGTACGCGATACTAGGCACACGACTAGACATTGCCTACGCAGTGTTAGTAGTAAGTCGATTCGCTAGTAACCCTACGAACGAATACTACGCAGTAGTAATAGACATTTTTCGATACCTCCGCGGCACTATTCATTACGAGCTTAGCTTTACTAGCGAACTCACCAACCTTTACGGCTACACTGATTCCGACTAGGCCGGTGACACCGATACGAGACGATCAACCGCCGGTTACACGTTCAACCTAGGCAGCGGCGCTATTACGTAGAGCTCGAAGCGATAGCCTACGGTAGTACTGTCCACCTACGAAGCCGAACTAATAGGCTAGACCCAAGTATATAAAGAGGCGATTTGGTTAAGACGGCTATTGGAACAATTAGGTAAAGGGCAGGCGCAGGCGATAGTGATCTTCGGTAACAACGCTAGGGCTATCGCACTCGCGAAGAACCTACAGGCCTATTACTCGCGGACAAAACACATCGCTATTCAAGAGCGCTAGCAGCACGAGAAAATGGAAAGTAAAGAGGTAGATATTCAATAGACACCGACGAACCGCATAGTCGCAGATAGCCTTACGAAGCTACTGCTACGACTAGCGTTCGTAGAGTTCAGAAAGGCTCTTAGGGTACACGAGAGTGGACAGTAGTGACTACTGCACGACAGCAGTAACGAGTCGATCACACGACCGCTCAATCATACGATAACAGTAACGAGTCGATTATACGACGGCTCAATTATATAACCGCTCGACTGCACGACTTCACGATCACAGTGAAGAGTCGATTGCAGTAATAAAAACAATACCTATAACAACTAACACCCTTTTCGAGCGCTCTTATTGGCCGGAATGAATTGATGCCTTAGCACTAAGGTAGGGGGATATTGATATAACTACAGAACTCAGGCATAACAGGTGACCTATATCAGGTAACCTATGTTAGGTAACCTATGTCAGGTGCATCAGATGCCCTAGGCATGTTAGGCTTACTAGGCATATTATATAACCAAAGCATACTAGGCATCTGACCCTAAACTAACCAGAATGTACATAACTTAGGTAACTTCCAAACCTTGTAACATATGACTTATGAGATCTGTTTGATACAAACAGACACACATATGAGTTAGCACACACATATAAATACCTACTAGACAGACACTCAATCACAAAACCATACAACTTATTCATTCACTTCAACATCAACCTCCTATTACTTAACGCTATATAGCTATATATCTAGAGCATCTCTAAGACTAGTAACGGTCTTACCTTTACGCAAGGAGGTAACGAATTCACTACGACTATTACTAGCGGGCTATTGATACTAGACATACATTAAGAATAACTATCTTAACTACTAGTTACCGGTTTCTACGGAGCTGCCTACTCCGTAGATAAATTACTCCGATTATAGTACGAGCGAATAGTATATCTTAGCGAGCGCGGCCTAATCAAGCTCCGAACTATAGCTACCGGAATAGAAGTAGTACGCGACGACAGTTACTATATCTGTAAAAGCTACGTACTTGGCCGATAGTTATTAAAACTATATACCTATTACCTTCTACGTAGACGTTATAAGATAGACGTTATCTATACCGACGTAGTATACGCGCCAATCGAGTTATTTAACGGGTACAAATACTTTATTAGTATTATTAATAACTAGAGTCAATAGGGAGTTACTAAACCAATTTAGCGACGCTCCGACGCGCTAGTTACTATTGAAGAATTCATTACTACAAACAGTACCCCCGAATGCTTTACTACCCTTCTTATCTAAGATAGGGGAGGTAAGAATATAAGCGACAGTTACCTTAGATAGCTACGAAATAGGGGGATTACGTTATACCTATCTAGTACCGAACAATACTAACAGAACGGTATCGCCGAAGTATACAACAAAGTAATCGAACAAAAAACGCAGTCTACTATACTATATTCACTAAACCTTAATCTACGTTACTAGTCCTTAGTAATCGAATACGGAATTACGTATCTACGGAACCGATTACTATATCGCAGGTTAATAGTTACTCTATACGAGGCTTGGACGGGTAACAAACCGTACCTCGCCAATATACGAATTATCGGCTACAAAGCCTACGTCTACCGATTAACTGCCGATATAAACAAGTTAATTAGTACTAAGGCTAGAATCGAATAGTTACTAGGGTTCAAAGGTAACGGATACTATCTCGTTACTTCCGAAAACCCTAGGCGTCTACAATAGCGTTTCGACGTAGACTTCGATAAACTATACCCTAACTGTACTAGTATTACTGCGAGCGATAGTAACGACGCAGATAATATAACTATAGAACTAGGGGGAGACAAAGAAATAGCTTAGCAGCCAGTTACTTCTTCCGCTAATACCCCGGCCAAATCCGGGGGGTTACTAGAAAAAGCGGGTCTATCCTCAAAACGACTAGCAATAGGTTACCTACTATTATTAAAAAGAACTCGCCCTATAACGAGCGATAGTTATTATAGCTACGAGTTACTATAGACAGGCTACGAGTCTACGAACTACGAGTCTACGAACTACGAGTTACGAGACTACGAGTTACTATAGTTAGGCTACGAGCAATTACTACTATCTACTCCTCCGGGTTACGTATTAAATATACGGCCTAAAACAATCGGCATTAACGTACCTATAGCCGAACTTATCTAAGAAGGCAAACGATAGCGCAAACCGAGACATCTCTACTAGTAATACGAGAGTAACGCTACTAACGACACCGCCTAATTCAACCTACTGCTTCTTATACTTATAAGCTATTTACTAGCCTTAGAACTATACGAGCCGTCTATATACGACGACGCCAAGCTCTATAGTAGCAGATAGAGTAACTAGAAGCCCGTACTAGATAACGAACACTATTCACTATAGCGCAACGTAGTATAGCGAGTAATCAAACGATCAGAAGCCAATAGTAAGATCCTTAAAGGTAGGTAGGTATTCAAAATCAAACGGATTAGCGACAAAGTAAAGTATAAGTACCGCTAGGTAGTAAAAGGGTTTATACAAGACAGTAAATACCTCGAAACCTATGCGTTAGTCGTAAAGCCTATAAGCTACAAGGTACTATTCGCTATCGCTATAGCTAGAGATTACGAAATCGAGTAGATAGACGTAAAGACAGCATTTCTTTACGGTACGCTCGATAGTGAAGAGCCTATTTATATAGAACAACTAGACGGATTCACCGATAGAACCAATAACGTATACTTACTACTCAAAGCGCTTTACGGACTCCGACAGTTACCTCGTATTTGGTACGCTATATTAACTACGTACCTAGAAGCGGCCGGATTCACTACTCTAGACGCCGATATAAGTATATTCGTAAAGGGTAAGACATTCATCGTAGTCTACGTAGACGATTTACTTATCGTAGGCCTATACATTACGGAAATCAATAGCGTAAAGAAACACCTTAGTAATCGATTCGAGATAAGCGACCTAGGGCTATACTATTACTACTTAGGCATAACGATCAGACGTAACCGTACTATACGTACTATTTACCTAAGTCAGAGTAACTATATCGAGCAATTCTTGAAGAAATACGATATATAGAACAATATAAAGGTTAAAGCTATTCTACTCGATCTAAGTCGAAAACTAACCCCTACGCCGAACGGCTATTAAGCTACCGACGCGTTTCGTACCAAATACTAGAGCGCGGTAGGCTCACTTATGTATACGATACTAGGTACGCGCCTAGACATTGCCTACGTAGTATTAGTAGTAAGTCGATTCGCTAGTAACCCTATAAACGAGCACTACGTAGCAGTAACGGACATCTTTCGTTACCTCCGCGGTACTATCTATTACGAGCTTACCTTCACCGGCGAACTTACTACCCTTTACGGCTATACCGACTCCGATTAGGCCGGCGACACCGATACGAGACGATTAACCGCCGGTTACACGTTCAACCTAGGCAGCGGCGCTATTACGTAGAGCTCGAAACGATAGCCTACGGTAGTACTTTCTACCTACGAAGCCGAACTAATAGGTTAGACCTAGGTATATAAAGAGGCGATTTGGTTAAGACGGCTATTAGAACAGTTAGGTAAAGGGCAGGCACAAGCGACAGTAATCTTCGGTGATAACGCTAGGGCTATCGTACTCGCGAAGAACCTACAGGTATATTACTCGCGGACGAAACACATCGCTATTTAAGAGCGCTAGCAGTACGAGAAGATAGAAAGTAAAGAGGTAGATATTCAATAGACACCGACGAACCGTATAGTCGTAGATAGCCTTACGAAGCCACTGCTACGACTAGCGTTCGTAGAGTTTAGAAAGGCTCTTAGCGTACACGAGAGTAGGCAGTAGTAACTACTGTACGATAATAGTAACGAGTCGAATCATACGACCGCTCGACTGTACGACTTTACGATTATAGTAAAGAGTCGATTGTAGTAATAAAACAATACCTATAACAACTGATACCCTTTTCGAGCGCTCTTATTAGCCGGAATAGATTGATGCCTTAGTACTAAGGTAGGGGGATATTGATAGAACTATAGAACTTAGGTATGTTAGGTAACCTATATTAGCTAACCTACACACGTAACACATATTAGGCATATTAGATACCCTAGGTATACTAGGCACATTAGGCATATTATGTAACCTAGGTATATTAGGTATCTAACCTAGAGTATATTAGTATATATAACTCAAGTAACTTCCAAACTACGTAATATATAACTTATAAGATCTGTTTAATACAAACAGACATATACATAAGTTAGTATATATATATATATATCTACTAGACAGACACTTAATCGAAAACCTATGCAACTTATTCATTCACTTCAACATTAACCGTAGTATCAACCGTAGTAGCTAGTACCTACGCTAGTACCTACGCTAGTACCTACGCTAGCACCTACGCTAGTACCTACGTACTAAGTAAGAGTTAGTCCCCTTGAAGCGATCTATATAGCGAGTACTTAGCGATAGTTAATAGGGTTTTTAGACGTTTGCGAGAATCCCCTAGTACGCGAATACCGTTCGTAACGAGGCTAATATCGCGTTTAGGGCTAGGGTAGCTACGGCTGTCGTACTATACGCCGGTACTCTACCGCCGACTATACGTTAGTAGTAGTATTAGTCTACGCTAGCGCTACCTTCGTCGCGGTTGACTCCGCTACCTCCGGCTATTTCGTTTAGTATTAGCGTTACGGTTTATACGTAGCGAGTTACGACGCGAGTTCTTAAGAACGGCAACGACGAGTAGAAGTACTACGACCCGGTTACCTATACTAACCTCTTCGACTACTAGACTAACCGCGACCGAGTCGCTAATAGCGCTAAGAAGCTACTATTAGATTTTATACTCGCGCGATTCGAGCCGAAGGAGCTGCCGGTATAGCTAATTACCTATATTAAAGACTTCTACGACGTACTCTTCGTACGCTCGTTCTATACCGAGACTAATAAGCCTAATAGGATATCCTCTACTAGTATCGCGAGCGCGGATACTATAGAATCTATAGAAGTTTTTAAGATCTAGCTAGCGACTAGAGCCGCGGTACGCGCGTATAAGGTTAATATCGTTATTCAATAATACAAGTAGCCGAAGTAGAAGCGGAAGGATAGGGAGGATACTATAGTATTACGCGCGACGCCTACAGCGAGCGCGGCGAGTACTCGCGCGTAGTTAGAGGTACTCTAGAGTATCGAACGCGCCGACCGCGACCGCGACGGTAACGGTAACGGTAAAAGTAACGGTAAATTATTCGTTAAGATAGAGAAACCGACGTAGAAAGAGAGCGTAGTCGATACTAGTAAACTACCCGAGTTCGTCGTATTAGATACCGATATAGAGGATAGAGGCGTTTCTATTAAGAAAGAGAAGGCTATATAGACGGAGAGCGTAGTTAATACTAATATACCGCCTAAGTTTATTAACTTAGATAGAGATAATATAGCGAGCGTAGCGAGTATCGCTACTACTACTACTACTACTACTAACGTCGCTCCCCCTATAGCTAAGCGACAGAAGTTATATAGAACGATTCTAATTAGAGATAGGGCAATAACGAGAGCGGCGAGCAAGACACTAAAATGAATCGCCGCGCTCGTAGGTAGCCTCGCTATAGACACTATATACAGTACCTTTCTTTGTTATTACCGTTACCGTCGCCGGATGCGTCTACCTCGCCGGATGCGTCTACCTCGCCGGATGCGTCTACCTCGCCGGATACGTCTATTCTGCCCTACCGTACTGCTTTGTCGCCGCCGCGGCTTTGTCGCTACGAGTGACTTATTAGGTCGCTACCCCTACCGCCGTAAACTTACGAATTATATACGATACGTATTACTATATTACCTATTACTATATTACTATATTACCTATTACTATATCGCCTATTACTATATTACTACCGCAACAATACCCTTCCGAGCTAAGTATACGCGCGCTCGCTACTGTACTCGTAGAGACGCCCGCTAACCGTTTGACTAACTAGTATCCTCGCGAACGCTATACTCTAGCTCAATATACTACGAGAAGGTAATAACGCGATAACTGCGTTCGAGGCACTCGTAGAGATACAAGAGCGTAAAGATCGTAATAGCGCGGATATAACGATAGACGATAGCACCGGGTAAGTACTAACTGCCCTCGGCGGCGCGATAGCGCCGCTATAGCGCGTTGCCTTTAGGCCCTTTCTTTATTCGACTACGCTTTCGCGCTGTCTCTCGGCGGCGCCGCCCTAGGCATTTATTGTCGGCGCTAGGTACTTATTACTAACTCTCTCTCTCTCTCTATAGGTCTACCCCGCCGGTTGACCCCTACCCTCGCCGCCCTACTACTACTAACTCTAGTGATTTCTAGTTCTACGACGCCGCGAAGTAGTAGGGCTAGCTTAACGAGTCTAATAGCGAGGACGATCCGAGGAAGAGAAAGGTTGCGAGGAATAACCTACGTAAATTCGACTAGGCCGGCCGAATTATAGAGACTTACGAGGGGATCGCCGCTATTAACCCCTATTACTACTATACTCGTCCGGGCTACGGCCTATATAAAGTAGATAGGTACAATAGCAAGGTATATGCCTATTATAAGCGATACGTAAAGGCCGGGTATAACGCTAGTTGGCCTATAGCAGAGGCAGATAATAGTAGCGATCTAGTACGTCTAGCTCGGCGAGTCGCTACTATCGAGGTACGGTTAGATAGCTTGGATAGGTACACGCGGAGTTGGATTGGCTTCTTTAAGGCTAGATTCAACTAGGTAGGCGGCGAGATATATGCTCTTGCTACTCGTATATAGCCTAAGAGGGGCGTTATACTACCGGCTATATTAGCGTAGTCTAATAATAATAGTACGGTTAATAATAGTACGGTTGGTAATAAGATAGTCTAATATATATATAATATAGGGGTAGTAGTAATTCAATTTTCATTTCAAAACACTCGGCGCTAACTCGTTGACGCTCGTAGGTACGGCTCGCTATATATGTACCTATACTATCTATTATTCTTTATTATTCGTACTCGTCGCCTCCGGCGGCAGTACTCTACTCTGCGGCTATACTACTATAGCTATATTATATATAATACGCTAAAGGTCATCGACGCGCGGCATAATATACGGTACCTATAACTCTATAGTACTTGTCCTATCCTATAGGCTCTTTACTACGGCCTTAAGCTAAGCGATTCGCTATAAATCGCTCGGGGAAGAATCGTCCTATAGGCTCTTTACCGCGGCCTTAAGCTAGGCGATTCGCTACGAATCGCTTAGTGAATCGTCGGTAGGTATCCCGGCCTAATACCCTAACTTCGTATATCGCTTGTAGTATACGTAGATAATACTATTCTTTACCTCTACTTTGTATAGCCTAGCGAGCGGTCCGCGAGTATACTAATAATACGGGTCTAGCGTATCTATACCCTCTATAGTCTCTATAATTCGACCTGCTTAGTCGAATTTACGTAGGTTGTTCTTCGCGACCTTCTTCTTCGTAGTATCGCTACCGGCTGCCTTATCTAACTACTCTTACTACCTCGCGCGCGAATAGAACTAGAAGTCGCTAGTACTCGTAGTAGTAGGCCGGCGTAGGTAGGGGTCGGGGACGTATAAGGTACTATATACAGCGAGTTAGCTAGCGACTTAGTAGCGAGAGAGATAAGCGTACCTAGCGGCGTACTCTACGTCCTCGTCCTCGTCCTCGTCCTCGTCCTCGTCTACCTCTTCGTCGCTGTCGCTGTCGCCGTTCTCGCCGTTCTCGCCTATCGTAGTATCGTCGTCGTTCGTATTCGAGGTTTCACCGAGCTCTACTAGCGTATTGTTTGTTTGTTTGTTTGTTTATTCTATTAACGTCCTATCTGAGTCTATAACTATATAGGACGGGTAGGGCCCTCTAGAGGACCCTACCGGTCTTATTCGGGTTTCCCCGTTTCTCTTATCTTCTTCTTTCTCTCTACTAAGGGGAGTGTATCCCGTACCCTAGAAACTAGGGGCTTAAAACCACTTTTGACGTAAGGAAAGCAAAGCGAAAGTACTAACTAAACCAAGCCCAAACAACTCCCCCTACCTGTTCCGTTAGTCTATTGATTAATCAAAATAAATCACAATCCTCCTTAAAACTCCTAGGGCGCCGTAGGCCTTGCCTACCCTTCTTCCTCCTCTTCCTCCTCCTCCTCTTCTCTATTCCTACTAAGGTACTACTCTCTCGTAGCTATCCCTATTACCGTAAGGAATCGTATAAGTTCTTTCGTCTCGTCCTTGACGATAGACGCTATCGTTCTCTCGGGGTAAAAGGAGGCTAGTCTCGCTGTCCTATATTCCGGGCAGTTCAGAATTAGGTATTTAACCGTCTCCTTATTCCCCCTTCCGTATCTATAGTCGGTCCCGCTAGACTTGCCTATCCTCGCTAGGTAGTCTTTTAGGTACGTATGTCCTAGGAGGATACCGTAGAAAGCGCTCGTAACTTGTCTCTTCCCGTCCGCCCTTAGTTCCTCTAGCGGGGTACCCGGGAATTAGAAGTAGTAGCTTTTCGGGTTAAAGTTCTTTCGCCGTCTCTTCTCTTTCTCTTTCCTGAATTTGTCGGTCTAGGTTTCGTCGGCTAGGCGCTGGATTTTACGTTGTTGGTCCTCCTTTTTGCCTCCTATCCCGCTAAGGAAGTCGATCCTTTTCTGTATATCGCCTATCCTTGTTCTTTCTCTGTCCTTGATCTCGACGTACCCGTTGCGTTGTATCCTTTACGGAGGGATCTCCTTAAGGATTTTCTTAACCGGGTGTTCTTCGCTAAGCTTAGCTATCCTCTGCGCGTATTAGATAGAGAGGCGCTCTAGCCTTATATCGGGCGGAGGGAGGTTGGCTTCTATTTCCGCCGGGAGGTTAGGAGCTATACGGAAGACTCCTAGGATCTTTTTCGCTACCTTGTTCTAGACGGTCTATAGCGCGCGGATATTCTTCTTTGACTTCTACCAAACCGGGGATCCGTAGTCTCCTACGGTATTAACGTAGGCCTAGGCCTCATTATAGGTACAACCTACTCTCGTAGGTATGTAGGGTAGGTTGGGTATTAGCAATACCTACTAGGTATAGGTATTTAGGTAGGTATACCCAACCTATCGGGTTAGGTACGTACCTAGTAGGTATTCCAATACCTATCGGGTATTGCCTACCCGATAGGTATACAACTATCTAATATAAGAATAGTAATCCTAGTATCTAAGGGTTATAAGTAGAGTACAATATCGAGTAGGGATCCCTACACTTAGGGCTCCTAAAAGATAGGAATATATAACATACTATAGTCTAATAAGATATTAGAGGTAAAGAATAATTAAGGTAGATATATAGGGTAAACCGCCGAGACTAGGTAGACAGCTAGTAGGTAGAGTTGGTAGATGTAGTCGGCAAATATAGTCGGCAAACATAGTCGGCAAACATGGTCGGCAAACATGGTCGGCAAACATAGTCGGCAAATATAGTCGGTAGGGAAACTTCGTATATTAAAATTAATCTTAATACTACTAACGGGTAGCAACTTTAAGGCACTCTTGCGTAAGCTTAATGCTTCGTCGTCCTGATCTCTTTAGGCTCTTTCTACTACCCCCCTCGTTATCGCTAATAGCATCAAAGTTACTTATCCGTTCTAAAAACTCTCTCGTCTCCTCTTAGTCTTTACTAAGGATCTCCTAGGAACTTTGAGTACTAAATAGTACCTACGTCGCCTCCGTAGCCTATTGTATAAAGCAGACTCTAGTATCGTACTCGTTATCTCGATAGCGGCAGCGGGACATTATAATCCTAGAGAATGTCGCCGTAGAATACTACCGATTGTATCGACTTTAGTGTCTCGCAATACTAAAGTTACGCTCGTAGCTAACTCCGGCCGTAGGGATACAGAGAATATCCCGCGCTATTAGTACAAGAGTTAGGTACTTGGATTCAATCGACGACTATTTCTCTAGGACGTTAAAAGGATCTCCTATATCTATCTTATCGTCTAGATAATCCGTAAGCTCGTCGTTCTCCTTATTCTTGCTTTGACTTTGAGAAGGTTCGGTACTTCTACCGAGTATAAAGTCGAAATAGGTATTCTATCGGGTAGTTCTCGCGCGGGATTACTAGGTAGATAGACCAGACAGTACTCTATAGCTCTTCTCCTACTTATCTCTAAGCTTACGCTCGTAGTACGCCCGGTAACTTATATCGCCGAAGTCGTCTCGAAGCCAAAACCTCCGCTTAAGGTATAGAGTAAGGAGAATAGCTATACTATAATAGTCGCCGAAACGTTCCTAGGTATCTCGGTAGTACTTCTCTAGCTTAGCCTAGGCAGCCTTACAAGCGTAAAAGACTTCCTTCTTCTACGGTAGCCTCTTATTCTTAAGTCGCTCTATTGCCTCCTCGAGAACATCGAAGAGTTTGTTATAGTAGCCTAGGACAAGGTAGATAGTCGGGCCCTTTATTGTTCCAATTACTACCGTCGCCGCTACGAAGGGCTTAGTAAGGTCGATAAGGTATTCGACTCTTTGCTATTCGCTTAGATCGATACCTAAGCTAACGCTTAGGTCAAATCGCTAAATATACGTTTTAATAACGTTCTATAGTCGACTAAAGCGGTTAAGCATTATCGTCGTAGAAGACTACCTTGTCTTGACGTCCTAGACGACTCTAAGGACGCGATCCTATACGCCCTCCTATCTACGATGTTTCGCGAATAGCGTCTTATCGCGGAGTATATCTTTCTAAAGGTTAGTAAAGTCCTCGAATCTCTAGGAGCTAGAGTTAACGTAAATACAGAACTTCCGGATCTATATTATAAGAGTTAGCTATAGACTATTTACCTACTAGACCTACCGACTACGAATGCCGACTACGAATACCGACTACGAATACCGACTACGAATACCGACTACGATATTCATACCGGTAGAAA
>AIDU01002541.1:0-12388 GCA_000291705.1 Sphaerulina populicola P02.02b | reverse complement strand
ATTCTTTCTTCTATTAGCCTCCTCGCTTCGTTATCTACCCGTTGTTGTTTAGTCGTAAGAGAGGAGGAGGAGCGGGACAAGAGTATTATTAGATCGAGGTTCGGCATTTTAAGATTCTAGAGGTTAAGACTTAAGAGATACGGAAAGTAGGGTAGAAAGGAAGAGAAAGAGAAAGGAAAATACTAAAGTAGGTATATAGGAAACCCGGAATTCGCTAAGGCGCTTATCGCTAGAGTATATCGGATCCGGCGGAAAGGTATTAGGACTTATACCGAACACATACATAGAAAACCGACAGATAGGCCGATATAGCCTATAATAGCCCGATAAGGACTATACTGACTCAAGAAAGCCTAGATAAGCCTAATACGACTCAAGAAGGTTTATAAGAGTTATATACCGCCTAAGTAAGGCTAGACCGAGCCCTCGGACCCGGGCAAGGGACCGAGATATTCCAAATTAGATCGGAGGGGCCTAAGACGCCCTCCGATCGGCTATCCTATATAGATATAAGGGGAGAGCACCCTATAGGTTCTTCTCCTAAGCGATTCGAGTAGTATTCTTCTACTAGATACTTTAGCCTATATATCTTATCCTTTTATATACGAATCGCTTCTTCTTGTTGTATAACGAAGTATCTTTATAATAGTACTAAAGGCTACTACCCGTTCCGGGTCTACTATATAGGACTCGGTATCAATTAATACCCCCTCCGACTAAGAGTTAGCTATTCAGCTCGAAGCCGAAGAAGCCGAGGCGGCTAGGACTCAATAATTGCTAAAGTTGAGTATTGCCTACGAAGAATATACTAAGGCGATCTAGAAACTCAAAGAATCGGAGGCAGCGATCCAAATCCTTACGGATATACCCGTATCGGATAGACTTAGGGCTAGTTCGGGCTATCCTAGCCTATTAATAGTACTATTTATCCCGAAACCGCGCAATCCCTATATATTTGAAGGAAAGAGTCGACGAGACTAGATCGAATAGCGGGACGACTACGAAAGAATCTTCCGAAGGGCGCTAGCGTACTACGTAGACCCGGCTACGAGGATCGAGCTTAGAGAAGAATAGATAGCGACCGAGCAACGATCGTAATAGAGCCGTTATATAGACTCCCTTCGGTCCCAACCGGTACAAATCGCCTACGACGCGATCAAAACGATCGAACAGAACTTTAGAACCCCGACCGAGCTGCTTACGGACCTAAAGGAACACTAGGACGAGCTAGGCACCGATAATAAACGAACCAAAGTTATAGAATTCAAAAGCGCCCTAGACGGACGGATCAAACACCGCCTTAACGTCAACCTTACTACGTTCTCTACCGTTACCGCCCTAGAGGAGGCCGCTAATATATACTAGAGGGCAATCCTAGCGGAACGGGACACCCGTAGTAGAGACAAACAGGATAACAAACGAGGACGGTTAGATACGGCCGCGAACGAACCGGCTAATTAGGCGAAACGATCCTAGAGCTACTCCAAACCGAGTTAGTCGTCTACTACGGGGCGACTAAGGACGGGTAAGACTAGACTACTACCGAAATGCTACGAATACGGCGAAATAGGCTATAAGAGGCCGGAATACCCTAAGAAGGCGGGCGGGGATAATAAAGGGTCCCTAAAAGCTAATCCCGCCCCTTAGTACTCCGAGTAGCGGGATAAGTAACTTACTTAGAGGAGTAGCGGCGTAATATAGAACTATACGGACGCAAGTCTAGGGTTATCGGACCGTACGAGCTAATCAAAGTCGAGGTTCGGCTAGAAGGGCTAATAGGACCTCGGAACGTCCGAGCCTTAATCGACTATAGCGCCTAAATAAACTTCCTTAATAGCGTAGTAGCAAAAGAAATAGGCTATAAACTGAATCGAGAAGATAATACTCGATACGAAACCTTAAACGGCTAATCCCTATTAGTTTCGGGTTAGGCAAAGGTCCTATTTGAAGTAACGGCTAGTAATAGGTCGAAACGGGGCGGACTAGCTAAAGTAGCTATAGGAAGAATCTATAGTTTCCAAATAATCCTCGGTATACTATAGTTAGAACAATAGAACCCTAATATTGACTTTCTAGCTAAGACAATTACTTAGAGAAAGCGAAATAGATACAGATAGTCTAAGATAGCCCTTATCGGCCCGGATTAGATAAAGAACGAGCTTTCTAATCCAAGTACGGTCCTATATATAATATCCCTCTCCTTAATTAACGGAGAGGATAGAGACCTAGAAGGACTCCCCGAAGTATACCGAAAGTACGTATTAGTATTCTTAAGCGAGGACGCGTCTATCTTAGCCGATTATAGCCCGTTCGAACTAGCGATAGACCTAGAAGAAGGCAAAACGCTACCCTAGGGGCCGCTCTATAACCTTTCCGAGTTAGAACTAGAGGTTTTAAGGAAGTATATTAAGGAGTACTCTAAGAGAGGCTAGATTAGACTATCTCGATCCCCCGCGGGGGTAGGTATCCTATTTGCGAAGAAAAAGGATAGAACCCTAAGGCTCTACGTTAACTATAGAGGGCTAAACGCCGTAATAGTTAAGAACCGCTACCTACTGCCTCTAATCTAAGAGTCCTTAGACCAATTGTCCGGTACGAAGATGTTTACTAAGCTCGATATAAGGGACGCCTACTACCGACTCCGAATTAAGGAGGGCGACGAATAGAAGACGGCCTTCCGGACTAGATATAGTTACTTTAAATATACTATAGTCCCCTTCGGGCTAACGAACGCCCCTAGAACGTTCTAAGGGTATATAAACGAGGTACTAAAGGACCTAATCGATATTATCTGTATCGTATACCTCGATAATATCCTTATCTACTCCTAGAATAAGGCTAACTATATCCGAGACGTATCGATAGTACTCGAGAGGCTATAGAAGGCGAAGTTGTACGCTAAGATAACTAAATACGACTTCTATAGAGACTAAGTCGGGTTCCTAGGGTACCTAGTTAGCCTAAGAGGGGTCGAGATAGAACTAGAACGGGTCGAAACGGTCCGAGACTAGCCGGAACCGGCGTCGGTAAGGGAGATCCGTATCTTTATTAGATTTGCTAACTACTACCGAAGGTTTATTAAACATTTCTCCCGTATTGCCGTACTATTGAACCGCCTAACGGAAAGAAAGGGTAATATAGCGAAAGGAGGGTAGAAGTAGAGGAATAAGGAATCTATAAAAATCGCCCTACCGCTAGATACTAAATACGCCTTTAAGGAACTAAAGCAATCCTTCTACTCCGCCCCTATCCTAAAGTACTTTAACCCGACTCGGGCTATAAGGGTAGAAACCGACGCGTTAGGATACGCAATCTCGGGCGTTATAATACAATAGTATAACTTTTAAGGAAAGATACAATAGTTCCCGGTAGCCTTCTTCTTAAGGAAGATAATCGCCTCGGAACGAAACTACGATACCTATAATAGGGAACTCCTAGCTATAGTAGAGTATTTTAAAGTATAGAGGTAGTATCTAGAGGGTACGTAATATTAGATAGAGGTAATAACCGATTACTATAACCTCTAGTAGTTTATGTCTACTAAGACCCTTATACGAAGACAAGTAAGATAGGCCGAATACCTTATAACCTTCGACTTCAGAGTAGTCTATAGGGTAGGAACGCTTAACGGCGCGGCAGACGGAGCAAGTAGGCGCCTAGACTATATAGACGTAGACTACTCGGGGAGGTAGGTTAACGAAGCCGACTCGTCTATTACGTTAAAAGCCTTATAGAGTCAAATCGATCTAGAGCGAGGCGAATTAGGCTAGAACGCCCCGGTACGAGCTATAATAGCCGTTAGAGGAACGAACGAGACATCCTCGGCTTATCGATACGACGTAGCGGCCCTAGCTAACGTAACTTTAATAGAAAGCATCCGGGAAGGTACAAAAGCCGACGAGACGGCTAGAAAGGTCGTAGTAGTAAAGGTATCGACCCCGACTCTACCCTAGACTACTCGATAGGTCTATAAGGACGGAGTATAGGAATAGGATAGAAGAGTTTTTGTCCTAGAAGGACCGTTACGTATAGAAATCCTCCGAGAGTACTACGACGACCCTATAGTAGGGTACTTCGGGTTCTAGCGTACGATAGAACTAGTACTCCGTAGGTTCTAGTAGCCTAAGATTAGGGGGTACGTTAAGGACTATATACGTAGCTACTATACTTGCGCCCGAATCAAACCGAGACGGTACAAGCCGTATAGAGTATTAGTAGTAGAAGACGTATCTAAGGCATTATAGGAAGACCTAACTATAGACTTTGTTATAGACCTCCCGCCGTCAACCTTTATAGGGTATACCTACGATAGTATCTACGTAATTATAGACCGATACTCTAAAATAGCCTATTATACCCTATATCGGAAGGATATAACGGCTAAAGGGCTAGTAGACCTCTTCCTACGAGACGTATTCCGACTATACGGAATTCCGGTATCTATAGTAATAGACCGGGGAAGCTTGTTTACTTCGAAGTTCTAGAGTACGTTCTATTACTACCTAGGGGTAAGGCGGGGACTAAGTATAGTATTCTACCCCTAGACAGACGGGCAGACGGAACGGCAGAACTAGACAATAGAGTAATACCTCCGCGTATACTACAACTACGAGTAGGACGACTAGGCGAGATTGATTAATATCGCCGAATTTGTATACAACGATAGCTAGTATACGACGATAGGTATAACTCCCTTTCAAGTATATAATATAAGAGACCCTATACGGGTAAGATAGCCCGATATAGCCTAAGAAGGGGGGAATGCCCTAAGAGCGGAGTAGCTAGTAGACAAAATAATCGGTCTATAGAAGACGCTAAGGGAAAGGCTAGTAAAAGCGAAGGCAAACTAGGTAAAGTACTACAACGAGGGTAGGAAACCTAAAGAATACGTAGTAGGAGATATAGTTTACCTATCTACAAAGAACCTTTCTATAGTAAAGGACTCGAAGAAGCTCGATTATAAGTATATCGGGCTATTCCTAATCATCCGTATCGTAAATAAGGTAGCTTATACGCTAGAGCTACCGGAATACCTGAAAATATACCTAACCTTCTACGTAAGTATACTAGAGGACTACGTCGAGGTAGAACTTACCGAGAGAGCCTAGAATAACCCGAAATCCTTTAGAATCGACGACCCGGAAGTCTTCGAAGTCGAGAAGATTAAGAGGCAGATAGTAGATAAGTAGGGACGCTAGGCCTACTTAGTATCCTAGAAGGGATATAGGGATAAGGACGACTTATAGGAGCCGGCAAGCAACATTAGCCCGGAAGCAATAAGGATATACCAACTCCGTATAAACAAGGAGGCAAAGGGGTATAAACCGCCCGAGTCGACGCGGAAGCCTATAAGATAGGCTAGGGGTAGAAAGAACACCCGTAAGTAGAAACATATAGACTTTAGAGCTACAGAATAACATAATTGACTTGATTTCGTAATATAACTACGCAAAGCAGACCGGGTATCTTCCTTATACGCTATAATAACCCAAACCGGCCCGTAACGGGCTAAACCGACCTAGACAGGCGTACTTAACTACTTAGTAAGCCCTACTTAGTCTCTTCTACTATAGAATCTATATCGGAGTTATCTTCGCGCCTACTATAGTTACGTATAGCGGCAGTTACCTTAGGAAGACGAAGGGCCTTAAGTAACTTCCGAAGAGGGGAAGCAGTATACTTAGGCTTAGACTAGAACGAGTTAGAAAGGACCAAATCGGACTAACTAGAGCTAAAAACTTACTATCTCTCTATTAATACGATCAATATAGCGGTATAGCTCTCTAATAAGAGCATTTGCGTCCGCTAAGGGGGAAACCGGAGCGACCTAGTTAGAATCTACGTATATAGAGGCTACTTTCTTAAACTTCTTTTAAGGAGTAGACTAGAAACGATTAGTATAGGCCGTTTTAGGCCAAAACGGGGTAGTACGAACTAGGTCTCCTCGAGCCTTAGCTTTAATCTCCTCGCGGTAACGCGCTACGACAGAATCAACGAAAGGGCTAGACTTATCTATATCCGAGCCGCCTAGGTATACATATAGGTTATTAACCCCCTAGAACGAGGGAAACGACCTAGAACGATTAGTATATAGCTAGAATAGGCCGACTAGGGCCGATTAGGGCCGATTAGAGGGAACTTACTTCTTAACCAACTTATATAAGTTCCTAGCGGCGGCTACGGCAGATTTGGCTTCAATTAGCTTCTTAGCTACGGTTAAATAGTCGTCGGATATAGCTAGGCGCTTATCGTTAATAAACTTTACTAGAGCGTCGAACTTCTTCGGGATCTAAGAGTAAGTTAGATAGACTCGGGCCAAAATAGGCCAATATAGGCCGATAGTACCTAATAGTAGTAGCCTATACGGAACGTATAGCGATAACACTCTACTAGACCCTTCTTATCTAGAGTACGTATAAGCCTCTCTAACTCTGTCTTACCCGTAGTATCTAGGCCGGGCGGGAACTAGTAGAGAGTAGTAAGGGTACTAACGGCCGCTTCATTAGTCGATACTATAAGGTTCGCGATACAATTGATATAGGGGTTGTAGGTCGTAATATAATTAGTAGCTATAATATAGATTAGTAAGAAAAGGCGACGGTAGGGTTAAAATAAGCTACTACAAGCTATATTAGTCGATTATACCCTATAATAGCCCGATTAGCCCCGGTTACCCTAGGTAGAACTACTAGTTATACTAGTAGCAAAAGTAGATTACTTATAAAGAATTGTAGTATAGAATATTAGAGTAAAAGTAATAGTAAAAACAGAGAGAAAACGCGCTTATCTAGGTAGCGTAGGGAACCTTACTCTAGTAAACAACGGAAAGTTCTTAGATAGCCGAAAACGATCTATTATATTCTATAGTTCATTTACTTAGTAAGGCTGCTTTTAGGTATAAAACTCTAAACAAAGAAACCCTTTAGGGGTTAAAGGAACTCGAGGACGAGCCCCAAAAAGGGGGGGTAATATTAGGACTTATACCGAATATATATATAGAAAACCGATAGATAGGCCGATATAGCCTATAATAGCCCGATAAGGACTATACTAACTCAAGAAAGCCTAGATAAGCCTAATACGACTTAAGAAGGTTTATAAGAGTTATATACTGCCTAAGCAAGGCTAGACCGAGCCCTCGGACCCGGGTAAGGGACCGAGATATTCCAAATTAGATCGGAGGGGCCTAAGACGCCCTCCGATCGGCTATCCTATATAGATATAAGGGGAGAGTACCCTATAGGTTCTTCTCCTAAGCGATTCGAGTAGTATTCTTCTACTAGATACTTTAGCCTATATATCTTATCCTTTTACAAAAGGTAATTAGTAATCTATATAGGGGTCCTATATATACCGTATCTCCTGTTTTCGGTACGCCGACTATATCTGCCGAATTCAATATCGACCCCCCCCGAATTCGAACGACTATAGCGCACCCGCTACGTAACCGATCGACACGATTTTTGCATCTATAGAAAGCTCTCGCAAAGCGCTTTCTTTTAACGCGACAATTACCCTAATCTACCTAATATCGTATACGCTATCGCGTATAAAAGACAGTTACTGTCTGTAGCCCCTTTGTTACAGAATTTGAGGTATCTAGCCCGGCCCGGCCTACTACCCTATATCTACCTACCTACCTAACCTGCCTGCCCGCCTGCAAGCAAGCCGACCTCCGACCTTACCTCCCCGGATCTAGCTCCGGAGCTAGATAGGAAGAAAGACAGAAAGACAGTACTTTGTACTTAATACAACTACACTTAGTATAAACCTATACTAGGGTGACCTTCCGACGTCGCCGTATGCCCGCGTGTTTAAAAGAACGATAGTAGCTTCCTCTCCCTATCAAATTATATAAGGAGCCGTTACTATATCTAGTAAATAAATATACCTTCCCTACCTAGTAGTAAGAAGAGTATACTAGTGTCCCTAGTAGGCTAGGACCCTAACGGGATAGGAAATAGGTTTATACGCCTAGCTCCCTCGGCGAAAGCTAGTAAGTACTCTTTTTACCCCTAACGGACAAGAACTACCCGAGATAGACAAGAACTATACCGGGAAAGAGACGGATTACGATATAAATCAAGGAGAGCAAGGGGAACCCTCCTACACTTAAGGAGAACCCTCGCCCGCGCGCTACGAGCCGTCGCCTTCTCAATTTAAGATAGAAGTCGACGCTATCGACGAAAGCGAAGCGGAAGAACCAACGACCCTAACCTAATCCAAGCCAAACAAGGAGAAGCTTATCCCTTTCGTTCTTAAGCGGAAGAGGATTACTCCTTTTACCGATATTAACTCCCCGGGGGCTGCGCCTTCTACGTCCCCGGAAGGAACCCTCGCAAAGAAGACATCCAACTTTAACGACAATGTTAACGCCTACAAGAGACGGGAAGCGATAAAGGACTTTGAGGTCGCAAAGCAAGCCCTTATACGCTTAGTACACAACCTTGCCGCCTATAAGGACGAACAGGCGAATATCCTAGACATCCTTGAAATAATACGCGATGTTACCGAGAAGAGAGGTATTACTACTACCGCAAAGACGGACACATGCACTAATATACTCGACCCCCCCCCCGACTTCGAACGACTACAGCGCACCCGCTACGTAACCGATCGACACGATTTTTGCATCTATAGAAAGCTCTCGCAAAGCGCTTTCTTTTAACGCGACAATTACCCCAAACTACCTACTAGCGCTCGCGCAATTGCGTGTGCAAGACAGTCACTACCTGCAGCCCCTTTGTTGCTATAGAATTTGATGTGTCTAGCCCGGCCCGGCCTACTACCCTATATCCCTATATGTATACACACCTACCCAACCTGCCTGCCCGCCTGCAGGCAAGCCGACCTCCGACCTTACCTCCCCGGACCTAGCTCCGGAGCTAGATAGAAAGACAGAAAGACAGTACTTTGTACTCAATACAACTATACTTAGTATAAACCTATACTAGGGTAACCTTCCGACGTTGCCGTATGCCCGCGTGTTTTATATGAACGATAGTAGCTTCCTCTCTTTATTACATTATATAAGGAGCCGTTACTACATCTAGTAAATAAAACATACCTTCTTTCTACCTAGTAGTAAGAAGAGTACACTAGTGTCCCTAGTAGGCTAGGACCCCAACGGGATAGGAAATAGGTTTATACGCCTAGCTCCCTCGGCGAAAGCTAGTAAGTACACTTTTTTACCCCTAACGGACAAGAACTACCCGAGATAGACAAGAACTGTACCGGGAAAGAGACGGATTACGATATAAGTCAAGGAGAGCAAAGGGAACCCTCCTATACTTAAGGAGAACCCTCGCCCGCGCGCTACGAGCCGTCGCCTTCTCAGTTTGAGATAGAAGTCGACGCTACCGACGAAAGCGAAGCGGAAGAACCAACGACCCTAACCTAATCTAAGCCAAACAAGGAGAAGCTTATCCCTTTCGTTCCTAAGCGGAAGAGGATTACTCCTTTTACCGATATCAACTCCCTAGGGGCTACGCCTTCTACTTCCCCGGAAGGATCCCTTATAAAGAAGATATCTAACTTCAACGACAATGTTAACGCCTACAAGAGACGGGAAGCGATAAAGGACTTTGAGGTCGCAAAACAAGCCCTTATACGCTTAGCATATAACCTCGCCGCCTTTAAGGACGACCAGGCGAACGTCCTTGATATCCTTGAAAGCATACGCGATTTCACCGAGAAGAGAGGTATTACAACTACCGTAAAGATACTTGGAAAGCAAGTAGCGAACCTAGAAGCGGCCGTAAAGAAAATTAGCAACCAGGTACGCCAATCAACAAACCTAATAAGACAATCAGCCCCGACCTAATCGTCCTCGACCTCGGCCTCGGCCTCGTCCTCGTCCGCCGCCCCTTAACCAACGGTTGGAAAGCAACGTTCTTTCGCGGAAGTTGCTAAGTCAAACAAGGAGAAGAATTCCAACGGTAACAAGGAATCTACCGCTAACCCTACGCAATCGACAAGAAACGAATAGACGCAAGTAACGCGTAGCAAAACTCAAGCTACAAAGCCGCAACTCTCCCGCCTTGTTCTAAAGCAGGAGAGGCCGTCTACAATAGGCGCTCTTATTATAAGAGACGGCCTAAATAAGGCGTTTGATTTTGCAAAGTCCCCGGGAGTCCTCTCGACGACGAGATCGCCTAAGGGCAACCTTATCGTATACTTCGCCGACAAGGAAGCAAAGGAGGTATTCAAAGGGAACCAAGAGAAGGCGTACCCGATACTAGGAGGCTTTCAAATCATTAACGACTCTACCTAGTACAAGGTCGTAATCTACGGCGTATCTACCTAAGATTTCGAGGGAGAAGACGCTACCGATAGAATCCAAGCAGAAATTGAGACCTATAATAGAGGTCTCGCGCCGGTTACTAAACCGATTTGGCTCTCGTACCTTGAAAAGCGATAGGAAAGGGAGGTAGGGTCTCTTCTAGTCGCCTTCGCTATAAAAGAGGAAGCCGATAGGGCTATTAGGTCCGCCCTTTTTATAGGAGGACGTAGTGTCTTTGTCGAGCGCGCGAGGGATAGACTAAGAGAGAAGAAACCAACTAACCTAATATGTTAGGATACTAACTAAGGGTAATACAAGCGAACCTAAATAGAAGCCAACAAGCAACGGAATCGGCCCTAGAAGTAGGGCTACGCGAGAAGGTCGACCTTATCCTAATCCAAGAACCGTAGATTATAGGACAAGATCAAAGAGGCTTTTAGGACGCGAGGTCGGTACTTTATACCGACTTTAAGCAGATTCTACCGAGGGAGAGGACTACCCGTCCTAGAACGCTACTATACGTTAGTAGCCGGCTCTCCTACGAAGTCAACCCCCAAACAATAAGAAGCGGTGATCTCCTAGCGTATACTATTTCCGACGGTAGAGAAACTATCTAGGTAGTTAATCTATATAACGAAAAAGACGCGCGAGGAGAGAGGACAATCGAGAGGGAACTCTACGACCTAGAGCTCCTACCGAGAGTTATCCTAGCGGGAGACTTTAACGTCCGACACCCTAGCTAGGATCCTAACGGGAAGGATACCGGGAGTAAAGCAACGAGACTCCTAGACTAGCTAGACGAGAAGAACTTCCTCCTACGGAACGAGATAGGAACAGGAACTTTCTATAGGCCGCACCTAGCCTAAGAAAGCGTCCTAGACCTAGCGTTTATAAGAGGAATCCAAGGAGACGTTAACTAGCGTACCGACGATATCGGCTTAGACTACCGGGCGATCTTCTTTGAGATAGAGGGAAGGAGTACGTCTAAACCAACGGTTGAAAAGACGGTCCTTAACTATAAAGAGGCGAATTAGGAAAGGTTCTCGGAAATACTAGCGGAGAAATCAGAGGACCTTAACCTAGAGGGAGACCTAGACGACCTAGCTGTCTCCCTAACAACGCTACTCCAAGACGCGATAGAAACGGCTATACCGAGGAAGAGGGTAGACGCGAGATCCAAACCTTAGTGGACGCCGGAGCTTAGGAACCTACGGAAGGAACTTAACCGTACCTACTATAAGACTTTCTCCTACGGAAGGATAGCGACCCCGCTAGAGAAGAGAGAGTATCTAGCGGCAAAGAATAAGTACTTCCAAGAGATAAAGTCGGCGAAGAAGAACTATTAGAACGCCTTCCTAGAGAAGAACGACCCGTAGACAATTTTTAAGGCTATGTCGTATACAAAGGATAGGATCTCCGCCTCTATCCCGACAATCAACGGCGAGACGTCTTTTGAAGGGAAGTGTAGGGAACTCTAACAAACACTCTTTCTAAAGCCGCCCGCGGAAGAAGAACTACCGGAAGACTAGCTTTCCTACCGACAAAACGATTAGGAATAGAATACCCTCTAGAAAGAAGAGCTAGAACAGGCCTGCGCGACTAGTAAGGTTAAAGGGAAGATACCGGGACCGGACGGAATTATACAACTTGTGATTTCTAAGGCATATACGGCGATCCCCGATACCTTTTACGGACTTTTCAGCCGACTAGTTAGCGAAGGATACTACCCGGAAGCCTAGCGAGAAGCAACCGGCGCTGTACTTACTAAGCCGGGTAAACCAGACTACTCTCTCCCTAAGGTATATAGGGTAATCTTACTCCTAAACTGCCTAGGGAAAATTAGCGAGAGGATCCTAGCGAAGAGATTAAGCCTAATTGCGGAGAAGTACCCCCTACTCTACGACTCTCAGATCGGCGGAAGGAAGGCAAAGTCAGCGGTTGATACCGCGATGATCCTAACGATAGAGATCGAGAGACAACGGCTAAAGAAGAAGAAGACGTCAACGGTATTCCTAGACGTAAAGGGAGCTTTCGACTACGTAGTAAAGAACCGGCTCCTACGGATACTCGTAAAGCTTAGGCTACCGCAATCCTTAGCAAAGTAGG
>AIDU01002538.1:0-12578 GCA_000291705.1 Sphaerulina populicola P02.02b | reverse complement strand
AAACAAACAAACAACAATAAGCACTATATTGAGAGGAAGGCTCCCTTGTAGCTAGTGTACGTACCTAGAGCTAATCTACTAGCTCTCCCTATACAATACCTAGAATCACCTAACGTATCAAAGCCGCGGTCTCTATCGCCGCTATATTACTACAAGCACAGTGTATTAACAAAAGCAAAGACTTCTACGCCTCCTATAGAACTGCTAGAAGTACTTACTATAGCCGCAGCCTCTCTAGGAGGACTTCCGTACTACCTTATACCTAAAGTAGACAGGTACTTCGTTATTTACGGGACAGTTCGTATAGCTAATAGCTAGTACGAACTTGTCCGCACTCTTGTCGATACGGGCTGTACTTCACAATTCGCTAGCCCTCGTATCTCTAAAATAATGTACAACACTAGAGTTCCGAACCCTATTAGAGTTTTAGGGTACTAGGGGAAGCCGCAAGACACAATTAAAACGGTTACTTACATCAAGTAGTTAGACTTTAATAGCTACGTAGAGGACCTCAACTGCTAGGTAACGAACATTAGCGAGTATAATATGATCCTTAGGCTTCCGTAGTTACAAAAGCATCGACCAGATCTTCTGTTTGAACCGGACCGCTTGGTTTTCAATAGCGGCGCGGATAACGAGATCCAAGTGCGGAGCGAGACTGCAGCGCTTAGGCCAACTGCGCTAGCCTTTATCTCCTCGGTACCGTTACAAGCCGCTATCCCTCTACCGGATATCAATATCAGCTTAATAAGTATTAGCGAAGCTTAATATGAAGCCGACGATAGCTACCTAGTATAGGACATTACTAACGATGAACTCACTTGTAACCAAGCCTTAGCAGCTATCGGTCTTTATATTAGCGTTATGAAACTAGAAGATTTCGACAAATACATAAAAGGAAAACCCTCGGTTAACGAGAACGGAGCTCGAGACCTCCTACCGGATGACCTAAAAGACTTCGCTAACGTCTTCAACCAAGCACTATCAGAAATACTACTACTACGCCGTAGGGATAGTAATATAGCAATCGAATTTATAGATGGCGCTAAGATTCTATTCAAACGACTATATCCTATGAGCCCGGACGAGCTATCCGTCTCTAAAAAGCATATCGATGACCTACGCAAGAAAGGATACGCAAGACCAAGTACCAGCCGTACAGCGTTACTACTTCTTATTGTTAAGAAGCTAGGTAGTAGTCTTCGAGTCTACGTTGACTACAGATCGATTAACGAGATTACTATAAAGAACCGATACCCTATTCCTTAACTTAGAGAGACACTCTCTCGTATATACCGCGCTCGCTAGTTTACAGTTTTAGACATTATTGTAGCCTTTAATATACTCCGCATTCGGGAAGGCGACGAATGGAAGACAGTATTTACTATACGTTACGGTACCTACGAATACCTCGTCGTACCCTTCGGATTATGCAATGTACTAAGCACCTTCTAGGCGTATATTAACAAGTGCCTTTACCTATTCCTAGACGAATTCTGCTCTATATACCTCGACGATACGGTTATCTTCTCCGACGCCGACCTTACAGCGGACGGCAAAGAAGACCTAGTCAATCATACAACATATACAGCTTACGTACGCCAAGTCCTACAAGCTTTGCGGGAAGGCGAGCTACTAGTCGATATTTTTAAGAGTAAGTTCTTTAAAAAGGAAATCAAGTACCTAGGGTTGATAATCGGCCCTAGTTACATCCGCATAGATCTAGCTAAGGTACAAGCTATTATTGACTAGGAAACACCAAAGAATGCGCGTAACGTTCTTGTCTTCCTCGGAATAGCCAACTTCTACCGCAGGTTTGTAGAAGTATTCAGCGCAATCGCCCTACTAATAACACTCCTTACTAGGGGTTTTGGAGCTAAAGACAGAAGCAAGAGGGCTGTATAGAACTAGACAGCGGAATGCTAAGCTGCGTTTGATAGCCTAAAGAAAGCCTTTACTATAGCACTAGTACTAAGACACTACGATCCTAACCGACTATATACCGTATACCTAGACGCGTTAGACCGCGTAGTTGGTAGTGTTCTCTTACAACCGGACGACGATAGAGTACTACATCTAGTAGCGTTTTTCTCTTCCAAGCTCAACCTAGCCGAATGTAACTACGAGATCTACGACAAGGAACTTATAGCTATCGTACGTTGCTTCGAAGAATAGAGGCTAGAGCTTATAGGGGTTACTGAACCTATACAAGTATAGAGCGATTATAGGACTCTGCAGTACTTTCTTACGACTAAGGTACTGAACCGTAGGCAAGCCCGGTGGTCCGAATTCCTATTATCGTTTCATTTCAAGCTAGACTAGATCAAAGGGGCAGACAATATAGTAGCCGACGCGTTGACGCGACGGTTATAGGACCAAGATAGCAAAGCCGAGGATATCGCTTACCGCTAATAACCCGTGCTTAAACCGCACTACCTTTCAGATCAAGCAAGAAAGGCACTTAATATCCCCGCACAACTACTAGACGCTAACTTACTTTCGGTTGCCTTACTGTCCCCTAGATTGGATATACTATCTTGTGCGAACGACTAGTATTAGCTCGCACTAGCGGTCCTAGATGTTATCGATATTGCAGGCCAAGTATCAACGGAGGAGCTTGTCCAAGTAGCTTACGAACGCGATAATATAGCTACAGCGATTCTCGAAGTAATAGAGGCGGGCGACAAGAAGCTAGACAAGAAACGCGTTGACGGCAGAGTCTCTATGTCTGACTGTACCTTTGAGGACGGTATCTTGCTTATCTATAGCAGAGTTTACGTACTAAATATAGAAGACCTTCGCGAAATAACAATTCGTACCTACTATAACGATCTAATAGCCGGCTATCCCGGTCGGGAGAAGACATATAACCTCCTCTGCCAACAATTCTACTAGCCAAACGCTTACGACGACGTACGCCGGTATATCAACAACTGCGCTATATATAGGCGTATCAAAGCATAGTTAGAAGGTTACTAAGGGACCCTTAGACAGCTTCTATTACTATCTAGCGTCTATAAGGAAGTAACATTGGACTTTATCGTAGACCTGCCGCCGTCTCTAAGTCGCTATAATAGCGTCATATACATAGACTGCTTAATAGCAACATGCAGGCTATCTAAGCGCAAGCACTTCGTGCTAGTTAAGGAGCTTACCGCCGAGCATATAGCCGACGCCTATTATAGGTACATCTGGAAGGACACCGGCTATATCGAGACCATTTATACCGACCGAGGCAAGCAATAGGTAGCAACCTTTTGGAAACGCCTAATGCAGAACGTCGGTACTACGAATAAGCTCTCGACAGCCTAGTACCTACAAACAGATAGACAGTCTAAGAACACGAACAAGCTACTAGAACAGTACCTTAGAGCTTACGTAAACTATGCTTAAGACGACTAGGTCGATAGGCTTCCGGCAGCTGAATTTGCCGCTAATAGCGTAAAGTCAGAAACTACGTACGTAATAGTATTCTTTGCAACCTTAGGCAGAGAACTACGCGCGTACGCTCTAGCGCATACTAAGACCGTACTCAACCTACCTGCGAATTCCGAAGAACTTCGAGCCGACGAGTTTGCTAATACAATAGAAGACATCCACAACTTCTGTATCAAACAGATACGCTTCGTATATTTGTTTGTTTGTTTGTTTGTTTATTCTATTAACGTCCTGTCTGAGTCTATGACTATGTAGGACGGGTAGGGCCCTCTAGAGGACCCTGCCGGTCTTATTCGGGTTTCCCCGTTTCTCTTATCTTCTTCTTTCTCTCTACTAAGGGGAGTGTATCCCGTGCCCTAGAAACTAGGGGCTTAAGTACGCTTCGTATAGGCACGCTACGAGTAAGCAAATACCGATAGACGAAGACTAGTACGCTAATATGCAGTCAACGATATAGTATAGCTCGACTTAAGGAATATCCGTACAAGAAGGCCTTGTAAGAAGCTTGACTACAAACACTAAGGTCTATTCCGTATCCTTAAAGTGATAGTACCTAACGTTTACAGACTCGAGCTTCTAGCCGCTATACGTATACACAACGTCTTTAATTCTTTCCTCCTCCGCCTAGCCGCGAATAACCTATTTCCAAATCAAATCGATACCGAACGCGAGCCCGAAGCTCTCGCAGAAGGAGAAGACGCAGAATATAGAGTAGACGCGGTAGTTGCTAGTAGGTAGACCGGCAAAGTATACAGGAATGTAAGATACATAGTCCGCTAGCAAGGCGGTACGCATACCGAAGAGCTATTTGAGAATTTGGTTAGTACTACGGATAATACGATAGCACTCTAGCACTACGACAACCCGAACGCAGACGGACTACAACCTAGCTAGATAGTACCGGCCGACTGGATAGCGCCGGAACGAGAACGTACGCCCGTACTAGCTGCATAATCTATACGATACCTCCGATTACGACGAAACGCAACCACGCTCAATGTACGCACTGCAATAGCTAGCCTTTACGTATACTCAATATTGACCGGGCCGCCCTCGCAAGTAATGAACTGCTACCGGTACGGCCTTGCTAACAATAACCGGTAAGGCCTCTGCTTAAGCACCTACTATTATTGAAGGCAGGCACCGGCTGTAGTTACTATACTCACCTCTACGGGGCCGTACAATTGAGGTTCATTAAATGCGGTTGGCGAACATTATAGCTTGCTAAGTTATCGATATCGCTGAAGCCCTACTACTGCACGACCGGCTCTCGTCGATTGCGATACTCTTTGGTTCTATTCTCTAACACAACTTGGACCCTTTCTTTCCCTCCTAATTGGCTTACCGTATCTCGGCTCGCAGCCGCTACGGACTCCGCCCTACCGACACCCGACCTTACCGACCGTTTGGACAAGAGATACTTTATTTTCTTTTACACTCGCGGGACGCTCGCTAGTAGAGGGGGGGGGTAGTGTTATAGGGCTAGCTAGCAGCTACTGCAGACACGGTGCCTAAGGCACCTCTCTACGTACACGTACCTATTTAGACAGTGTGCTTCTCTCTCTCCTACTTACTCCTTCGTAGCAAGTACTCAACACTTAAACAATACCTCCTTTCCGTCTTACATAGACCCGTAACAGTTCCGTCCTTCTTAGGCACGAATAGTACTAGTATACCTACTTCTAATAGGCTACCCTCGATCTAGTTATACTCTAGAGTACTTACGATATACTTGTAAAGGTAGTCTAGTTTAGTACCTAACTAATAGTACAATAGTCGGAAGGGCGGTACGGTACCGGGTCGCAGGTTAATCGTATACTCTGCGCCGTCTATAGGCTTACTACGCTATTCTTCCGTAGGAAGTAATACGTTTTAGAAGTTACGATACTCCGCTAGGATGTCTAGTAGCGTAACGCCTGTTTCTGTCTTGCGTACTATAATAGCGTAGATATACGACGCTTTGGATATATTCTTATAGAACTCCGAGGCGTCTTAATACTATACTTTAAAGAACTCTCCTCCGTAGCGCTACTTATTAGTTGCGCTACTAACTATTACCTATTGGTTACGCCTCTATAGGCGACCTAAGATCAAGTTTGGCTCTAGTGTATCGTAGGCGTAGAACAAGCCTCCCGATATACGTTCCTTGCCCGTAGAGTCTGCGAGTGTAATACGCAGGTAGTGCGTACCGTAGTAGTAGCCTATCTATCCTATAAAGGACGTTACTAGGGGAAGGATAGCGTTTTGACGACGGGCTAAGCTATACTATAGTATAAAGCTACGAGACACTACGTTGATATCGGCGGCGTCGTCCAAGATTATAGTCGCTACTACGCGCTTGTTATACGCGTCGACTACTCCCTTAAGCGTACGGGTATAGTATGCCTAGATAGGCAATAGGTCGTCGCCGTACTCGAGTTTAGTATCTAGAGATCGCGACTCTTCTCCGATACCTTACCTTTTTTTGGATCAGACTACGAGTCGGCTGCGGTTACCTTGCGGACCGCATTCGAGGACTTCTTACGGTTACTATAGTTAGGGTAGATAGAGTCGGAAGCGATATAACCCTTCTTCTTGTACGAGTAATACTTAAGGTTCTTATGCCTAGGTACGGTAGAGCTAGAGGATGCTTTACTATTACCTCCGCTACGACTACTACGACTCTTACTACGGTCGCTACGGTCGTTACGACGCTTAGGTACGTTACTCTCGGTACGCTTGCGTTTGCCCTACGCGCTATTATCGCGGCGGCCGTAATAATCGTCCTTCTAACGGACGGAAAGGGAAAGGTCAGCCTACTCTAGGCGACGAGCTAGGGCGACAAGGTCGGTACGCTTAGTAGGGATCTTATAACCCTTAACGATATCCTTACGAAGCGACGGCTTCAACTTGGCGAGGAGGTAGCGAGTTAGCTACGCTTCGGTATAGTTACCGAGTTAGGCTTCTAAGTAGCTAAGCTAACCGGCGAAGTAGCGTACCCCCTACTCGGGGCCCTACTTAGCCTTGTCGTAGTCGATTATTACCCCAATTAGGCGATTCGACTAGTTACCGACAACGTTGTATAACTACTCCTTAAAGTTACTCTAAGTGTTAAAGTAAATGAATAGTTGCATAGTGTTTTGATTGAGTATCTGTCTAGTAGATATATATATATATGTACTGACTTATGTGTGTGTCTGTTTGTATCAAACAGATCTTATAAGTTATGTGTTACGTAGTTTGGAAGTTACTTGAGTTATATATACTAATATACTCTAGGTTAGATACCTAATATACCTAGGTTATATAATATACCTAATGTGCCTAGTATACCTAGGGTATCTGATATGCCTAATATATGTTACGTATATAGGTTAGCTAATATAGGTCACCTAATATGCCTAAGTTCTATAGTTCTATTAACATCCCCCTACCTTAGTACTAAGGCATCAATCTATTCCGGCTAATAAGAGCGCTCGAAAAGGGTGTTAGTTGTTATAGGTATTGTTTTATTACTGCAATCGACTCTTTACTATAATCGTGAAGTCGTACAGTCGAGCGGTCGTATAATTCGACTCGTTACTATTATCGTACAGTAGTTACTACTATCGGCAGTAGTCACTACTACCTACTCTCGTATACGCTAAGAGCCTTTCTGAACTCTACGAACGCTAGTCGTAGTAGTAGCTTCGTAAGGCTATCTACGACTATACGGTTCGTCGGTATCTATTAAATATCTACCTCTTTACTTTCTATCTTCTCGTACTACTAGCGCTCTTGAATAGCGATGTGTTTCGTCCGCGAGTAATGTGCCTATAGGTTCTTCGCGAGTACGATAGCCCTAGCGTTATTACCGAAGATTACTATCGCTTGTATCTACCCTTTACCTAACTGTTCTAATAGCCGTCTTAACCAAATCGCCTCTTTATATGCCTGTATCTAACCTATTAGTTCGGCTTCGCAGGTAGAAAGTGCTACCGTAGGCTATCGTTTCGAGCTCTACGTAATAGCGCCGCTACCTAGGTTGAACGTATAACCGGCGGTTGATCTTCTCGTATCGGTGTCGCCGGCCCAATCGGAGTCGGTGTAGCCGTAAAGGTAGGTAAGTTCGCCGGTAAAGGTAAGTTCGTAATAGATAGTACCGCGGAGGTAACGGAAGATATCCGTTACTACTACGTAGTACTCGTTTGTAGGGTTACTAGCGAATCGACTTACTACTAATACTACGTAGGCAATGTCTAGGCGCGTACCTAGTATCGCGTACATAAGTAAGCCTACCGCGCTCTAGTATTTGGTACGAAACGCGTCGGCAGCTTGATAGCCGCTCGGCGTAGGGGTCAGTTTTCGACTTAGATCGAGTAGAATAGCTTTGACCTTTACGTTGTTCTATATATCGTATTTCTTCAAGAATTGCTCGATATAGTCACTCTAGCTTAGGTAAATAGTGCGTATAGTACGGTTACGTCTGATTGTTATACCCAAGTAGTAATAGTATAGCCCTAGGTCGCTTATCTCGAATCGATTACTAAGGTGTTTCTTTACGCTATTGATTTCCGTAATATATAGACCTACAATAAGTAAATCGTCTACGTAGACTGCGATGAATGTCTTACCCTTTACGAATACACTTATATCGGCGTCTAGAGTAGTGAATCCGGCCGCTTCCAAGTACGTAGTTAATATAGCGTACCAAATGCGAGGTAACTATCGGAGTCCGTAAAGAGCTTTAAGTAGTAAACAGACGTTGTTGGTTCCGTCGGTGAATCCGTCCGGTTATTCTATATAGATAGGCTCTTTACCGTCGAGGGTACCGTAAAGAAATACTGTCTTTATATCTATCTGCTCGATTTCGTAATCTCTAGCTATAGCGATAGCGAATAGTACTTTGTAGCTTATAGGCTTCACTACTAACGTATAGGTTTCGAGGTAGTTACTATCTTATATAAAACCTTTCACTACCTAGCGATACTTATACTTTACTGTTTCACCGATCCGTTTAATCTTAAAGACCTATCTACCCTTAAGGATCTTACTAGTTGCTTCCGATCGTTTAATCACTCGCTATATAGCGTTGCGCTGTAGTGATCGGTGTTCGTCGTCTAGTACTAGCTTCTAGTTACTCTATCTACCGCTATAGAGCTTGGCGTCGTCGTATAAGGACGGCTCGTACGGTTCTGTAGCTAGTAAATAGCTTATAAGTGTAAGGAGTAATAGGTTGAACTAAGTACTAGAAGCGTTACTTTGGTAATACTAATAGAGGTATCTCGGCAAGCCCCTAGCTCCTAGGGCACGGGATACACTCCCCTTAGTAGAGAGAAAGAAGAAGATAAGAGAAACGGGGAAACCCGGATAAGACCGGTAGGGTCCTCTAGAGGGCCCTACCCGTCCTACATAGTTATAGACTCAGACAGGACGTTAATAGAATAAACAAACAAACAAACAAACAAACAAACAGAGGTATCTCGGCTTACGTTATCGTTTGCCTTCTTAAATGAGTTCGGCTAATAGCGCGTTAATACCGATTGTTTTGGGCCGTATGTTTGATACGTAACCCGGAGGTATAGATAGTAGTAATTACTCGTAGTCTGACTATAGTAACTCGTAGTCTCGTAACTCGTAGTTCGTAGACTCGTAGTTCGTAGACTCGTAGCCTATCTATAGTAACTCGTAGCTATAGTAACTATTGCTCGTTATAGGGCGTATTCTTTTTAATAATAGTAAGTAACCTATTGCTAGTCGCTTTGTAGATAGACCCGCTTTTTCTAGTAACCCCCCGGATTTGGCCGGGGTGTTAGCGGAGGTAATTGCGGAGGTATTTGGCTATTAAGCTATTTCTTTGTCTCCCTCTAGCTCTACTACTATATTATCTGCGTCGTTACTATCGCTCGCAGTAATACTAGTATAGTTAGGGTATAGTTCGTCGAAATCTACGTCGAAGCGCTATTGTAGACGCCTAGGGTTTTCGGAAGTAACGAGGTAGTGCCCGTTACCTTTAAACCCTAGTAACTGTTCGATTCTAGCCTTAGTACCAATTAACTTGTTTATATCGGCAGTTAACCGGTAGACGTAGGCTTTGTAGCCGATGATTCGTACGTTTGCGAGGTGCGGTTTGTTGCCTGTCTATACCTCGTATAGAGTAACTATTAACCTGCGACATAGTGATCGGTTCCGTAGGTACGTAATTCCGTATTCGATTACTAACGACTAGTAACGTAGGTTAAGAGGTAAATTGAGTATAGTAGATTATATTTTCTATTCGATTACTTTGTTGTATACCTTAGCGGCGCTATTCTGCTAGTACTGTTCGGTACTGGATAGATATAGCGTAATCCTTCTGTTTCGTAGCTATCTAAGGTAGCTATCGCTTATATTCTTACCTCCCCTATCTTAGATAAGGAGGGTAGTAAAGCATTCGGGGGTACTGTTCGTAGTAATGAATTCTTAGATAGTAACTAGCGCGTCGGAGCGTCGTTAAATTGGTTTAGTGACTCCCTATTAACTCTAGTTATTAATAATGCTAACAAAGTACTTGCAACTATCGAATAACTCAATTGGTATATATACTACGTCGGTATAAATGACGTCTATCTTATAACGTCCGCGAGGAAGGTAATGCTTGTATGGTTTTGATAACTGTCGACCGAGGACGCAACTTTCATATATATAGTGACTATCGTCGCGTATTGTTTCTATTCCGGTAGCTATAGTTCGGAGCTTAATTAGGCCGCGTTCGCTAAGGTGTACTATTCGCTTATACTACAACCGGAGTAACTTGTCTACGGAGTAAGCGGCCCCGTAGAACCCGGTAACTAGTAGTTGAGATAGTCATTCTTAGTGCATATCTAGTATTAACAGTCCGCTAGTAATAGTAGCGGTGAACTCGTTACCTCCGTATACTTGTATAAAGCTAAGGCCGTTACTAGTTTTCGTAATGCTCTAGATATATAGCTATATAGCGTTAAGTAATAGAAGGTTGATACCGGCGCTTAGTAAATACTACGTATTAGGTATCTGAATCTACCGACTATTTCGGTATTGGATCCGTAGCGTGCCTTAACCAATTAGTATAAGTTTCGCGCCGCTAATACTATTCGACTCTGCTGCAGAATCGATAGTATCGTAGGTTCCGCCAATAAATAGGTCCTTGCGGCCGACGAGTGATCTAGTCGCTCTACTATCGAGAATGAAGCAGTCGTAGAGGTTAATACCTCGGTGAATAGCTATGTATTCGCGAGTGTCGTCGTAGGAAGTGAAGTATATTGCTTTACCTATTAGTAATACGTTGTAACGTTCCTCGCTCTTCGCCGCAGCTACTGCCTTGTCTCCGAAAACAGCGTCGTCGGTAGTTTTTCGCTTTTTGTCCGAAGTAGTAGCGGCGGTAGCGGTATTATTATTTCGATCGATCTACCCCTAAGGTGCCTTGCTAGCGTCTATAGTCTAGTATATGCCCTTGTATCGTTTGCTGCAGTGTTTGTAGATAGGGTAATCGAAGGTTCGTCGCTATTGGTTATAGAGCGCTATATTACTATCGCTCTGAATCCGACTAGCGTATTCTTCTACCTTTCTTCGTACGATAGTAAGACTAACTACTACCTAGGGTACGCTATTAGTAACTATCGGAACCAGTAAGTACTATAGGTTAAAGGCCGTAATGAATTCTTTGAACGCGTTACTTAGTCCGCTAAGGTAAGCTTGTACTAAGTATAATTCTAGTAATACTAGTCGATCGTAAATAGCGACTATTCTATCGTAAAGTTCGGTGAATTTGGCGCTATAGTCGGAGATATTAGTACAGCCGGAGAGTAAGAGTATCGTAAAGCTATAGTACAGTTCTTAGTAGCGGCCTAAGCCGGCGATCTCGAATTCGGGTCGTAATCGTATATCGATAGCGGTAAGAATAGGTTCGTAAATTGCTTCGGCTGTTTCGAGAAGTAATCGTACGATTAGACTATAGTATTCCTTTACTAGCGCGTAGGCGCTAAGTTGTTTCTCGCTCTAGCTTTCGAGCCGTAGTTCGTAGGCTTCGTTACTTTCGGCGGGTATCGTTACTACTAGAGTATTGTCGGTAGCTAGTATAATAGTAACTTCTAGGCGCTTAGTAGGTATGAATTTGCCGGTCGAAACGGTAACGCCGTAGCCACTAAGAATGATTTTGTTAACAATGCGCGAGCGCCAAAGTGTCTACTATAGTAGGCTATTAAGACGAGTAAGTAGTAGCGATCGTATGTTGTTAGATATAATAATAATAGTAATAGAGCTATTGATTATAAAGTATGCGCGGAAGTAATTGATAGTAATCGTAATAAGCGTGTTTTTCGTAATCGTAATAGGAGTATATACTATTCGAGTGTTAGTATCGATTGTCTCTTTACGTAGATATAGATTGTTATCGTCGTCGCTATTGTCTCTCGCTTATATCCGATTGATTCAGCTATCCGTAATTAGTATTACTACGTAACTCTATTTTTTCTTGTTTTTCTTCGTTTAGTATCGTAAATCGGTCGGTTTCCGTGTTTACTATATATCGGTCTGTTTCTGCATGTTTGTTTGTTTGTTTGTTTGTTGTTTGTTTATTCTATTAACGTCCTGTCTGAGTCTATGACTATATAGGACGGGTAGGGCCCTCTAGAGGACCCTACCGGTCTTATCCGGGTGTCCCCGTTTCTCTTATCTTCTTCTTTCTCTCTACTAAGGGGAGTGTATCCCGTGCCCTAGAAACTAGGGGCTTAAAACTACTTTTGACGCAAGGAAAGCAAAGCGAGAGTACTAACTAAACCAAGCCCAACCAACTCCCCCTACTAGTTCCGTTAGTCCCTTAATCAATCAAAATAAATCAACCTAAATCAAATCCTCCTTAAAACTCCTAGGGCGCCGTAGGCCTTGCCTACCCTTCTTCCTCCTCTTCCTCCTCCTCCTCTTCTCTATTCCTACTAAGGTGCTACTCTCTCGTAGCTATCCCCGTTACCGTAAGGAATCGTATAAGTTCTTTCGTCTCGTCCTCGACGATAGACGCTATCGTTCTCTCGGGGTGAAAGGAGGCTAGTCTCGCTATCCTATATTCCGGGCAGTTCAGAATTAGGTGTTTAACCGTCTCCTTATTCCCCCTTCCGCATCTACAGTCGGTCCCGCTAGACTTGCCTATCCTCGCTAGGTAGTCTTTT
>AIDU01002534.1:0-12657 GCA_000291705.1 Sphaerulina populicola P02.02b | reverse complement strand
AAGAGGAGGAAGAAGGGTAGGCAAGACCTACGGCGCCCTAGGAGTTTTAAGGAGGATTTTGATTTATTTTGATTTATTTTGAGTGATTAAGGGACTAACGGAACAGGTAGGGGGAGTTGGTTAGGCTTAGTTTAGTTAGTACTCTCGCTTTGCTTTCCTTGCGTCAAAAGTGGTTTTAAGCCCCTAGTTTCTAGGGCACAGGATACACTCCCTATAGTAGAGAGAAAGAAGAAGATAAGAGAAACGGGGAAACCCGAATAAGACCGGTAGAGTCCTCTAGAGGGCCCTACCCGTCCTATATAGTCATAGACTCAGACAGGACGTTAATAGAATAAACAAACAAACAAACAAACAAACAATAGTAGTTAAGGGACTATACAAGCCGGAGGTTTTCCGCAAGTAGGTTACTACCGCCTAGGACGCTAGTAGGCTACGGGGTAGCCGAATCTATAATATTATAGATAAGGAGCTTAGACCCGAGATACTAGCGTCCCTAGAGGTCGAATAGACGCTGTAGCTAGTACGCGAGTACGGAGTGCGACTAACTGATCCCCGCGTTCTATATAGTGCCTTGCCTAGCAAGGGCAGCCGCCGTACGGTCCTCCCGTAGTTTGTCGCTATCGTCGATACCGAGACGGGAGAAATAGAGAACCCCGCTATAGGTACCTACTAGCAAATTGCGGAGGCCTACTGTACGCAAACGGCACCCCCGTCTAGCCCCTTAGGCTATCCGAATATGTATAGCCCTATTCCCTACCGCTTCCTAGCCGCGGTTCAACTTGATAGCTTAGGGCCGATCTCGGACGCCCTAGTTAGTCGGAAGTTGTAGACAGATATAGAAGTAGTAATAGAACTCGAGCTTATCGCTACTTTCGACCGGGAGCAATAGGGACGGTACGTAAGCCGATAGCGGGAAACGGCTATTACTCGGTTCCGGGAGAAGTTTGAGATCATATCGACGGCGGAGACGAGGCTCTTTCTAGGCGCGAGTTACTTCGGCGCTATAGGAGAGTTCGACAGCCGCCTACCTACTAGCCGGTCTGCCCTAGACGAGATTGTTAGGGACGAGGAGGAAGCCGCAGCTACTACTACTAAGGGAGAAGCCGCCGTAGAAGGCGACGTAGTTTAGAATCTAGGGGTTTGTTATAGTACTTAGTAGCGACGCTTTGGGACTTCTTCGTATATATGTCTACGGGACGGACATATAGGTAGGGGAGGATATATTAGGCGGCTAGGCGAGGCTCGGACTAGTACTACTGCTTATACTAGGCTCGGGTTGCGCGGGCCGTACCTCCCTGTAGGGCGTAGAGTAGTAAGCAGTTCATACTCTTTAACGAAGAGTCAACGGAGAGATACCTACGACACGAGCATACTAGACTATATAGTTATATAGTATATATATACATACATATATACGTTCCTTTAGCGAGTCTTTCCCTCTTCCCTTCCTACTTACATTGTCTCGTAGGTACCGCGTCCGAAGCTACCGACCTTTGTCCCTCCTTTTTCGATACACCTACTATCGCGGAGCTACGCCGCGACCTATCGTAAGCTATACCTACTATTTAGGGCAGGCGCTAGGCAGTAGTAGGAGCGGGCTTACGGTAACAATAGACTATAGGCCTATATAAGGTAATCTACCCGGATAGCCGGACTATCGAGGTTCTAAGAGGAATTTACCTTAGACCTCGGACAGCCTCGTAGGTAGAGCGTAGGGTTAGCGTATACGTATATTAGTCTACTCGTACCCCTTTATTCGGAAGGGCAAGAATTGGTTTGTATACTTTCCTACGCGGTAGGAAAGAGGACTCTATATATCGCTATATACCCCCTCTTATAGACGGAGTTAATAAAAGGGCTAGACTTATCTATATCCGGGCCGCCTAGGTATATATATAGGTTGTTTAGTCCTTAGAACGAAGGGAACGACCTAATCGACTTCCTTAGCGGAATAGGAGGCAAAAAGGAGGATCAACAACGTGAAATCCAACGCCTAGCCGACGAGACCTAGACCGACAAATTCAGGAAAGAGAAAGAAAAGAGACGGCGAAAGAACTTTAACCCGAAAAGCTACTACTTCTAATTCCCGGGTACCCCGCTAGAGGAACTAAGGGCGGACGGGAAGAGACAAGTTACGAGCGCCTTCTACGGTATCCTCCTAGGATATACGTACCTAAAAGACTACCTAGCGAGGATAGGCAAGTCTAGCGGGACCGACTATAGATACGGAAGGGGGAATAAGGAGACGGTTAAATACCTAATTCTAAACTACCCGGAATATAGGACAGCGAGACCGGCCTCCTTTTACCCCGAGAGAACGATAGCGTCTATCGTCGAGGACGAGACGAAAGAACTAATACGATTCCTTACGGTAACAGGGATAGCTACGAGGGAGTAGTACCTTAGTAGGAATAGAGAAGAGGAGGAAGAAGAGGAGGAAGAAGAGTAGGCAAGGCCTACGGCGCCCTAGGAGTTTTAAGGAGGATTTTGATTTATTTTGATTTATACTAATTAAGGGACTAACGGAACAGGTAGGGGGAGTTAGTTAGGCTTGGTTTAGTTAGTACTCTCGCTTTGCTTTCCTTACGTTAAAAGTAGTTTTAAGCCCCTAGTTTCTAGGGCACGGGATACACTCCCCTTAGTAGAGAGAAAGAAGAAGATAAGAGATATAGGGAAACCCGAATAAGACCGGTAGGGTCCTCTAGAGGGCCCTACCCGTCCTATATAGTTATAGACTCAGATAGGACGTTAATAGAATAAACAAACAAACAAACAAACAAACAAACAAAGGGAACGACCTAGAACAATTAGTATAGAGCTAGAAGGGGCCGATTAGGGCCGATAGGGAGAACTTACTTCTTAGTTAGCTTATATAGATTCCCCGCGGCCGTAACGGCGGACTTAGCCTTAATTAGCTTCTTAGCGGCGGTTAAATAATCGTCAGATATAGCGAGGCGCTTATTATTAATAAACCGTAATAGTATCTCGAACTTCTTTAGGATCTAGGGGCAAGTTAGACGGACTCGGGCCAAACTAGGCTAATATAGGCCGAAACGGTACCTAATAGCTATAATCTATACGAAACGTATAATAGTAATACTCTACTAGGCCCTTCTTATCTAGAGTACATATAAGCCGCTCTAGCTTAGTCTTACCCGTCGTATCTAGGCTAGGCGGGAACTAATAGAGGGTAGTAAGGGTAGTAATAGCTACCTTATCTAACGATCCTATAAGGACCGCGATATAATTGATATAGAGGTTGTAGGTCGGGGGCTAATTAGTAGCTATAATATAGATCGGTAAGAAAAGGCAACGGCGGAGTTAAAATAAGCTACTATAAGCTATATTAGTCGATTATACCCTATAATAGCCCGATTAGCCCCGGTTACCCTAGGTAGAACTACTAGTTATACTAGTAGTAAAAGTAGATTACTTATAAAGAATTGTAGTATAGAATATTAGAGTAAAAGTAATAGTAGAAATAGAGAGAAAACATACTTATCTAGGTAGCGTAGGGAACCTTACTCTAGTAAACAATAGAAAGTTCTTAGATAGCCGAAAACGATCTATTATATTCTATAGTTTATTTACTTAGTAAGGCTGCTTTTAGGTATAAAACTCTAAACAAAGAAAGCCTATAGGGGTAAAGGAAACTCGAGGACGAGCCCTAAAAGGGGGGGCAATATTAGGACTTATACCGAACAGATATATAGAAACTAATATATAGGCCGTCTCGGCCTATAATAACCCGTTTAGGTCTATAACGACTTAGAGGCCGCTAGATAGGCCTAATACAACTCAAGAAGGTTTATAAGAGTTATATACCGCCTAAGTAGGGCTAGACCGGGTACTCGGACCCAAATAAGGGACCGAGATATTCTAAATTAGATCGGAGATACTATAAGTACTCTCCGATAGACTATCCTATATAGAGATAAAGGGAGAGTACCCTATAGGCTCCTCTCCTAAGCGATTCGAGTAGTATTCTTCTACTAGATACTTTAGCCTATATATCTTATCCTTTTATACCCTCTTATAGAAGGATAAGGATAAGGATAAGGACAAGGAGGAGGAGGAGGAGGAGGAGGAAGAAATAGAGAATTAGAGATAGAGATAGAGATAGAGATAGAGAAGGAGATAGAGATAGAGATAGAGATAGAGATAGAGAAGAAGACGCGCGCGCGCGTACGAAAATTAGTCGATATCGTACTACTACCGGGTAGGCCCGTAGGATATATTTTATTGATTAATACCTATTTATTACCCTTTTCCTCTATCTTTCTATTAATCAATCTATACTTTACCTTCCCCGCTTTGCCCGTATTGCTTATTAATCGGAATTTGTATACTTTATTAAAACAAAAATAATAGCTACCTAGCAATAGTCGCTTGTGTTTCAATAAAGCATACAATTACGATTAGTAAGCAATACGGGCAAAGCGGGAAGGCGAAGCATAGATTGATTAATATAGAAAAGGGTAAAAAAGGGTAATAATCAATAGAGGTAAATAGTCGCTTAATTCTTCTGTAGATAGGGGGGAGTTGCACGCGGTCTAAGGGCAGACCCCAAAACTGTCTAGGGGCAGACCCTATTCTGAGTCATCAAGTAAAAGACACTGTATCGTAGATATACTCGTATATGTATTTACGTTACAAACGTAAAAGCGTATATTAAATAACTACTAGGTAACGCGCGATATGAACTTTTCTCTCCTACCTACCTACCTAGGTACTATATCTCTCTCTTTCTCGTCCCGTTGCTCGTCGCGTTGTATCGCTCGTCCTATTGCTCGTTGCGTCGCGTTGCTCGTCCCGTTGCTCGTCGCGCTCGTTACGTCGCTCTGCTCGTCGCGTCGCGTCGCTCGTCGCGTTGCTCGTCCCGTCGCTCGTCGCGTTGTATCGCTCGTCCCGTTGCTCGTCGCGTCGCTCGTTCCGTCGCTCGTTGCGTCGCTCTGCTCGTCGCGTCGCTCTTCGTAGTTGACGCCTAGACATTCTTTAGTAACAAGAGTATAGGAGAGAGAGAAGTTCGCGTCGCGTAGGGTAATACACGCTATTACGTTTGTAACGTAAATACATATGCGAGTATACGATACAGTGTCTTTTACTTGATGACTCAGAATGGGGTCTGCCCCTAGATGGTTTTGGGGTCTGCCCTTAGACCGCGTGGGGGAGTTGATACTCCTTATATACCAAGAATCATAAAAAACAACTGCCTCAAAGCGGCTCTCCGGAGCAGCCTATATCCGTGAATATATAGGTCAGAGAAGGGGTAATTTCGGTCTCAATAGTAGAACCATTTCAACAGCTTGATGGCTCTGTACTCGGCAAGACCGGCATAGGGAATGTCGGTATGCTCCTGCAATCGCGCGGAGAGGTCGATTCTGAGCTACTTGGAGAGGATGGATGCTCTCGTTCCCGCCATAACAGATTGGGCTTCCGTGTGCTATCCTCGGCCGTACGACTGTAGTATAGATCAGCACGAGGAACACGGATATCTCGTGCTAGACATTGCTGATTTCTTCGTCTTCGCTCGCGCTATCTGCCACGAAATTATCAACATCGACAATACAGTCGAGGCTAACGTTGTACTTCTCGACCCATGCTCTGACTTTGCTCTTCGACACGACGATGTTCCCACCAGCAGTCTTCCTATTCTCAAAGACGTCCATTTCTTTCAGCGCGACGACAACATCTTCGGGCATGATCCATGTCTGCTCCGCTAGATCCTTCACACTCAATACCTTCTTGCCATGTCCTCCGAGCAACACTTCTCGAGCGACTGCTCCGGTCCAGTACTTGACATAGCTCTTTCTCCCATCCGCCGATAGAGGACGCTCGGGACCCCCAAACCGGTTCTCCCGTCTGCCCAAGACATAGGATGCTGCGATAAGGATTTGACCCAGACCGCGCTGCTTCCAGGGAGGAAAGACTACGATACAGGCCAGGTTGTTGTTATCCCATGACATCTTCTCTTTGGAGAAGAACCCGACGACTTCGCCATAGGAGTTGGATTTGCTGGATGGGTCACGAAGGACGAGAGTGTAGAAGAGGAAGGTAGAGGCGTCGAAGAAGACGGATTTGGTCTCCAAGAAGAGTTTGGCGAAGAGAGACAGGTTCTGGGCATACAGCTGTGCACACGGTCAGCACCGACAGGGCGTGGCGATGTCCTTGTCCGTCCTCGTACTTTGTGCTCTTCTCCATCGAGCTTGTGGATTGCATAGTTGTCCTGGTCGTAGATGACTTCGCCGTGTGGTGGCTCTGATTTCATCGGGCAGACTTTCTTACTGCCATCAGCTCACACACACACACCCCCCCTTCCGGTATGGACCTACACAGTGCGCGCTGTACTTCAACAGCTCGTTGGTGTATTTGAAGCAGCCTTGGCAGACATACAGCCATTCCGTCTTCTTGCCGCCGACCATATCCTCCGGGTAGAAGGACGGGTAGTCGGGCTTGATGTGATGCTCGCCCAGCACGATATTCCTCACGTTCGGCTCCATCGGTCGTCTGGTGGCAGGTCGATGCGGTGATTGTAGGCCGACAGAGGCCACGGGCGTCGTAGACACTGCCATTTCGGCTGTTTGTGCCTTCCGGCGCGTGCGTGCAGCAAGCAAATGTAGGAAGACGCGATACGGAGAAGATGAGGTCAGACAAACAGCTCCGTCTTGGCGGAAAATACTAGGATGTACTACGGTCACCTCAAACTCGGACGAATTGCTATTAACGGTATATGACGGTGACGACGCAGGATTGGATAGAGTACTACTCTGTACGTCTATTGAAACCCTGTTGGCCTTGTGTGCTACTGATGATCAACTACCTAGCTCATAAGTGGCCTCGGCAGCCTAGCAGATACGACTCCGAAGTTCGGTTTGGATTCGGCATTTGAGGATGAGATTCGAGGTTTACGTGAAGTCGTGATGCCGCCATCACATTACGCGCTTGATGTATTCCGGAACGACGAGTAAGGCTCGAGCGTTTCTTCTCCGGGCGCGGTGCCCGCGGTGGCGGTATCAACATCACGGTGTGCGCTGTGTTGTTCAGATTGAGGTCGGAACCTCTGAGGTGCAGACGAGACACTGCTGCGTCACCGACTGGCGCAAGACTACGCCCGTTCACGCGAACGTCTCGCTCTCGCTTCGTAGATGATCTTCGTCACTAGAAGACGTTGTACCCGGTGCTTTCACCAGACCCCAATCTCCTTGCGCTATGTCGTCGGCTTTATGCTTGACCAAGATGCCTACAGCGACGGGGCCTAGAATGGTGTTTAGCATGATTGCCCAGATAGCAGTCAGGAAACCTGCCTGCGAGACGTATGTCGTGTTGTTGTATCCAATCTCAACGATAAGGAGGCCAATCTCTCCTCGAGCGACCATGGCCATTCCTAGGAGAAGCCCGGGATAGACGCCACCTTTCATCCTGGTAATGCGAGATCGACTGTCAGCAGTTCCAGCGTTCGGCTTGCTCTTCTCTACCTTCGGCCCCAGAGAATATGCCCAGACGGGCATCCAGATGCCGACGAGAAACTTGGCAATCAGCATTAGCAGTGTATACAGCAATCCGCGCCAGATGGCAGCTCCAGTCCAAAGGTCCAGGAATGGGGTAGCGAAGCCGATACTCGCGAAGAACAGAGGCTCGAGAATGTATGACTGGAAGTCCAAGCAATAGTACTCGAATGTGTGAACGAACGTAGGACTTTTATCCTTCTCTCTCTCCCCTTGTTCTCTACTCATTACTACAAAGGGCCCATCCGGCGTCTGCGAAGGCAGGTATGTAAGAAAGACTCCAGCTAGGAAGGCGCCGAAGAGGATAGAAGTGCCAGCATATGCTGCGATGGAGATGAACGCCGACAGGATCAGGATCATGAAGATGATGTTGAAAATATGATCAAACCTGTAAAAATATGGCTCGATGAATTTGCGGAACGCTGGCGCGAGTACCCATTTTGACAGAACAGGTGTGAGTATTGTCATCAGAATGGAAGCGACAATCGGGCGACCAATGAGCCAGCCCAAATTCACTCCGCCTCCACTCCCGATGCTTCCCAAATCGTGTATCACACTCGACATCACCAGACCGGAGACATCATCTAGAACAGCTGCGCTCACAAGGATCGCTCCGACACGAGTTTGACTGAGGTCAACGCTCGCAGCGGCACCCGAGATGACCGCAAAAGTCGTTCCGAGCGAAGTTGCAGATAGCGAAGCTCCAATAATGAACGTCTCGACGGCGCCATAGCCATATCCGAGATAAAGGAGCAAATAACTGAGTCCAATAGGCAAGATGACTCCAGTCGCAGCCCCGACAACGCTGAGCGTGAGATTTTCACGTAGCAGATCAAGCCTGGCCGTAAGGCCTCCCTCGAAGATGATCAGGATCAGACCAATATAGCCTAGATAGATGAATGTTTCTTGCCAGATATGTTCGAGGATATTAGCCAGAGGGGTGCCGTAGATGATTCCGACCAAGATGGGTCCGATGATACCGGCTCGAATGATTTTCTTGGAGATGTAGCCTGATACCCAGAGGAAGGTGAAGAAGGAGATGATGATGAGTATGTCCACAACTATGCACGGACACATGTGAGTGAGTCTCTATGGCGTGCGGTATCCCTACTGCAGACTTACTTCCCGGCTCTTCGTACTGCAAGAAACGACCATTCGATTCCGACCCCTCGGGGTCAGACATGGCTCACGTGTAAAGCGTTGTGATCATCGTCCGTTCAATGGAGGCTGCGTCCTGTTCGTGTAGAGCGAAATGGCGACAAGGCTGGTAGCAGCGAAAGACATTGGAGGAAGACGCTAGCCACTTCGGATCGGTCCGAGCCACCATGGACCCTTTCGTTATACCTTAGCGTTCATATAGGGTACACGTAAGCCGCTTCTAAGCAGACGTTATTATTACTAGCTGTTCGAAACGTTGTAACTATAGAGGAGCCGCTTATACTATATTGAATTATCGCTTCCGTTTCGAACGAGTTAATAAATTCCGTAGCGGCTAATAGGCTATTACTGTATCTCGCACTAGTCGTTAAGTAGTTGATGTATCTCGTACTAGTCGTTAAGTAGTTGATGTATCTCGTACTAGTCGTTAAGTAGTTGATATATCTCGTACTAGTCGTTAAGTAGTTGCTGTATTTCGTACTAGTCGTTAAGTCGTTGCTATATTTCGCACTCGTCGTTGAGTCGTTGCTGTATACTACCCGCTTATAAACAGTTGTTTATTTACGAATAGTTGTTTACTTACGAACGGTTAGGAAAATCAGGTAGTTTGCCGAGAGCCGAACGGTTTGACTTTTTCTAGTAGTAGGGTAACAACTATACCTCCGCAGAGAAGTTTAACTTTATACGTCGCTGCTTCAACTTTATACGTCGCGAGACAACTTTATACGTCGCTACTTCGTATACCTCCTTATATACTACTTTACCGTATATTCTATATAAAATCGTTTCCTTACCTACCCGTTTCCTTACCTGCCCGTACCCTCCTATCTGCCCGTAACCTTCGTTCTCTACTTCTACGTCGTTTTAGAGGCCTTAGGCTAGCACTACTACTACTACTACTACTACTACCGAAAATGTCTTCTCTTAATGATTCCCTGTTTCTTAACTCTAGCGCCGCTACTACTATCTCCGCCGAGTAGTAGCAGCAGCAGTAGTAGTAGCAGCTAGTATCGGTATAATTATATCTAATATATAAATATACATTTCCTATTCCAATTACTTCTTATATACTTCTAGACTTCAACTATACTAGTTATGTTCGGAATAATACTACGACTACCCCGTTTAGACTAATTTGGTATTAATAATCTAGAATATAGCCCCTAGGGCAATACTACGTAAGCTCGCAGCCCGGCTAGAAGCTCGTGCTTCTACTAATACCTGTAAGCCTCCGAGTATTGCGGAGCGGGGTATTATACAGACTAATACGTAGCGAGCTAGTCGGCTCGATTACGAAGTACGATAGATACACTTCGAGTACGCTTCTTATTATTTCAAAGATAAGCTTATTAAAGAGATATACCCCGAGTTAGAGATAGATACAGTATACTACGAATAGGTAATAACAAGATATACGGATATAAAGAACTACAAGACGGCTACTATATAGAACGCTACAGTAAGTTTGAATCTTTTGAGTAGAAAGCGTACGGTATCGCTAATAGTATAGTATATAGATTTATATCAAAGATACGATTGTATCGGAACCTCGTCTGCTCGAACGCAGTATAACCCGTAGGGAGGTACTAGCGTTTTTTGATAACCGTTTTAGCGCGGAAAACTTCTTTACTGTCTTCAAATATATAGATAGCCGGATCGAGGTTAAGGAGAAGCCCGAATAGGGCTAGACTTTTTGTAAGTGTATATTAACGTATAAAGTTTAGCTCGATAGTATACTAAAAGGTCTCGATAGGGTAGTATAAGCAACTATGTACGCTACGCGTCGACTACGAGCGTACTAATGCTACCCGGGGTAGCAAAAAGAGCGAAGACGCTTACAAAGATATAATTCGAGTATACGACAACATCCCGTATATATTATTATTCTACGGTAAATACAGTTTATACTAATATAAGTAGGCTCCTTTCCAAATTTGAGTAGATCGTATAGTCGGAAGACTTCGTAGAAGTCTTCAAAATAAGAAAAGGGTAGAAGGCTAGTAATCGCTAGGTACCTTTACTTACAGCGCATACTACGAACCAACTATACTAACTATATATAGCCTAAGGACATAACTGCGCTCGAGCAGATAGAAGCTAAGGCGAACGAAGACGAAGATGATTTTCCGGTACCAAAGCGTACGCGTATTTGATATTCTTTTTGCCCTCTTATTCTGCATTTCTACGCTATATACCCCTATACGAATACAATAGCTGATTTATCTACCTATCTATATACATTCTTCGCCGTCGTATACATACCGAGCGCAACGCTTTATATTGTACTTCTTTCTAGTAGTCTTATTGTACGAGTTATAAAGGTAGAAGCCCTTCTCGGTATAGCGAGCATAGCGCTAGCGACGATGCTTATCCTCGTTAGTTTCTTCGATTCTTGCTATATATACTAGGACCTTCTTACGGTTAGGGTAAGCAAAGTCGAACGCCTAGGAGGTATAGTCAGTATATATAGTAGCTCGACGAAATAGCTTAGATATCGACACTTACTTTAGTACGAACTAATAGGCTATAGTATATATTAGGACTATTATTCTTAGGCATACGAAACATAGTGCTTTTCTAGTAACTACCCTTAGGCGGGCTACGCTTTTTTGGTAGAGGTATCTTAGGTAGAGGTGTCTTAGGAGCTTCAGACCGATATAGTATCGCTTCTCGTAAAGCTAGAGTTAGAGTTAGCCCCGGCTAGAAACGATCCGTTATTCTCTCTCTAACCAAATTAGCGAAGGCTCGATCTCCTTGTTTATAAGCGCTATCGAGATCGGACTATATACTATACTCGCGCTTAGCGTACGGAAGTCTTAATAATAATACTAGTACTAGTACTAGTGCTTCTATAGCTATAGCTAATACTATAGCTACTACTGCCTTATCGTCTTTATACTCGATACTCGGTACTATTAACGAGGGTAAGCGAGTAGGTAGCGATAGTATGCTATATAGCTGCCGGTTAGTATAAAGAAGAAGTACTAGATAGATACAGAGACGTACACTATAGGCTCTAGGTCCTAAGGGTTATTACTAGCGTACAGCGTAGCGATACGGCGAAAGGTCTCGTCTAGCTCTTCGGACATAGTAGCAAGCGGAGTGTTAGAAGTAGTAGAGGCGGTAGAAGCGGTAGAGGTAGTGAAGTAGTAGAAGTAGTAAAGTAGTAGAAGTAGTAAAGTAGTTTGTTTGTTTGTTTGTTTGTTTATTCCATTAACGTCCTGTCTGAGTCTATGACTATATAGGACGGGTAGGGCCCTCTAGAGGACCCTTCCGGTCTTAATCGGGTTTCCCCGTTTCTCTTATCTTCTTCTTTCTCTCCACTAAGGGGAGTGTATCCCGTGCCCTAGAAACTAGGGGCTTAAAACCACTTTTGACGCAAGGAAAGCAAAGCGAGAGTACTAACTAAACCAAGCCCAACCAACTCCCCCTACCTATTCCGTTAGTCCCTTAATCAATCAACATAAATCAAAATCCTCCTTAAAACTCCTAGGGCGCCGTAGGCCTTGCCTACCCTTCTTCTTCCTCCTCCTCCTCCTCCTCTTCTCTATTCCTACTAAGGTGCTACTCTCTCGTAGCTATCCCCGTTACCGTAAGGAATCGTATAAGTTCTTTCGTCTCGTCCTCGACGATAGACGCTATCGTTCTCTCGGGGTGAAAGGAGGCTAGTCTCGCTATCCTATATTCCGGGCAGTTTAGAATTAGGTGTTTGACCGTCTCCTTATTCCCCCTTCCGTATCTGCAGTCAGTCCCGCTAGACTTGCCTATCCTCGCTAGGTAGTCTTTCAGGTACGTATATCCTAGGAGGATACCGTAGAAGGCGCTCGTAACTTGTCTCTTCCCGTCCGCCCTTAGTTCCTCTAGCGGGGTACCCGGGAATTAGAAGTAGTAGCTTTTCGGGTTGAAGTTCTTTCGCCGTCTCTTCTCTTTCTCTTTCCTGAATTTGTCGGTCAGGTTTCGTCGGCTAGGCGCTAGATTTCACGTTGTTGGTCCT
>AIDU01002527.1:0-12936 GCA_000291705.1 Sphaerulina populicola P02.02b | reverse complement strand
GATGTCTAGTATCGTATACATAAGTAAGCCTACCGCGCTCTAGTATTTAGTACGAAACGCGTCGGTAGCTTGATAGCCGTTCGGCGTAGGGGTTAGTTTTCGACTTGGATCGAGTAGAATAGCTTTAACCTTTACGTTGTTCTATATATCGTATTTCTTTAAGAATTGCTCGATATAGTCACTCTGACTTAGGTAAATAGTGCGTATAGTACGGTTACGTCTGATCGTTATACCTAAGTAGTAATAGTATAGCCCTAGGTCGCTTATCTCGAATCGATTACTAAGGTGTTTCTTTACGCTATTGATTTCTGTAATATATAGGCCTACAATAAGTAAATCGTCTACGTAGACTACGATAAATGTCTTACCCTTTACGAACACACTTATATCGGCGTCTAGAGTAGTGAATCCGGCCGCTTCTAGGTATATAGTTAATATAGCGTACCAAATACGAGGTAACTATCGGAGTCCGTAAAGCGCTTTGAGTAGTAAGTATACGTTATTAGTTCTATCGGTGAATCTGTCTGGTTGTTCTATATAGATAGGCTCTTTACTATCGAGCGTACCGTAAAGAAATACTGTCTTTACGTCTATCTACTCGATTTCGTAATCTCTAGCTATAGCGATAGCAAACAGTACTTTGTAGCTTATAGGCTTTACGACTGACGCGTAGGTTTCGAGATAGTTACTGTCTTATATAAACCCCTTTACTACCTAGCGGCACTTATACTTTACTATATTACTAATACGTTTGATTTTGAATACCTATCTGCCTTTGAGTATCTTGCCGTTAGCTTCTGATCGTTTGATTACTCGCTACACTACGTTGCGCTGTAGTAAACGGTGTTCGTCGTCTAGTATTAGGACTTATACCGAACACATACATAGAAAACCGACAGATAGGCCGATATGGCCTATAATGGCCCGATAAGGACTATACTGACTCAAGAAAGCCTAGATGAGCCTAATACGACTTAAGAAGGTTTATAAGAGTCATACACCGCCTAAGCAAGGCTAGACCGAGCCCTCGGACCCGGGCAAGGGACCGAGATATTCTAAATTGGATCGGAGGGGCCTAAGACGCCCTCCGACCGGCTATCCTATATAGACATAAGGGGAGAGTACCCTATAGGTTCTTCTCCTAAGCGATTCGAGTAGTATTCTTCTACTAGATACTTTAGCCTATACATCTTATCCTTTTATATACGAATCGCTTCTTCTTATTGTATAACGAAGTATCTTTACAATAGTACTAAAGGCTACTACCCGTTCCGGGTCTACTATATAGGACTCGGCATTAATTAATACCCCCTCCGACTAAGAGTTAGCTATTTAGCTCGAAGCCGAAGAAGCCGAGGCGGCTAGGACTTAACAATTGCTAAAGTTGAGTATCGCCCGCGAAGAATATACTAAGGCGGTCTAGAAACTCAAAGAATTGGAGGTAGCGATCTAAAGCCTTACGGGTATACCCGTATCGGATAGACTTAGGGCTAGTTCGGGCTATCCTAGCCTATTAATAGTACTATTTATCCTAAAACCGCGTAATCCCTATATATTCGAAGGAAAGAGTCAATAAGACTAGATCGAATAGCGGGACGACTACGAAAGGATCTTCCGAAGGGCGCTAGCGTACTACGCAGACCCGTCTACGAGGATCGAACTTAGAGAAGAATAGATAGCGACCGAACAACGGTCCTAATAGAGCCGTTATATAGACTCCCTTCGGTCTTAACCGGTATATACCGCCCCGTTATAGTCCGACTTCAAGGAATATATACTTAATACGATAGGTACCCCCTAGGAACGAAGGCAAATCGCCTACGACGTAATCAAAACGATCGAACAGAACTTCAGAACCCCGACCGAGCTACTTACGGACCTAAAGGAATACTAGGACGAGCTAGGTACCGATAATAAACGAACCAAAGTTATAGAATTCAAAAGCGCCCTAGACGGACGGATCAAACACCGCCTTAACGTTAACCTTACTACGTTCTCTACCGTTACCGCCCTAGAGGAGGCCGCCAATATATACTAGAGGGTAATCCTAGCGGAACGGGATACCCGTAATAGAGACAAACGGGATAACAAACGAGGACGGTCAGATACGGCCGCGAACGAACCGGCTAATTAGGCGAAACGATCCTAGAGCTACTCCAAACCGAGTTAGTCGTCTACTACGGGACGACTAAGGACGGATAAGACTAGACTACTACCGAAATACTACGAATACGGCGAAATAGGCTATAAGAGGCCGGAATACCCTAAGAAGGCGGGCGGGGATAACAAAGGGTCCCTAAAAGCTAATCCCGCCCCTTAGTACTCCGAGTAGCGGGATAAGTAACTTACTTAGAGGAGTAGCGGCGCAATACAGAACTATACGGACGCAAGTCTAGAGTTATCGGACTATACGAGCTAATCAAAGTCGAGGTTCGGCTAGAAGGGCCGATAGGACCTCGGAACGTCCGAGCCTTAATCGACTATAGCGCCTAAATAAACTTCCTTAATAGCGTAGTAGTAAAGGAAATAGGCTATAAACTAAATCGAGAAGACAATACTCGATACGAAACCTTGAACGGCTAATCCCTATTAGTTTCGGGTTAGGCAAAGGTCCTATTTAAAGTAACGGCTAGTAATAGGTCGAAACGGGGCGGACTAGCCAAAGTAGCCGTAGGAAGAATCTATAGTTTCTAAATGATCCTCGGTATACCGTAGTTAGAATAATAGAACCCTAATATTGACTTTCTAGCTAAGACAATTACTTAGAGAAAGCGAAATAGATACAGATAGTCTAAGATAGCCCTTATCGGCCCGGATTAGATAAAGAACGAGCTTTCTAATCCAAGTACGGTCCTATATATAATATCCCTCTCCTTAATTAACGGAGAGGATAGAGACCTAGAAGAACTCCCCGAAGTATACCGAAAGTACGTATTAGTATTCTTAAGCGAGGACGCGTCTATCTTAGCCGATTATAGCCCGTTTAAGCTAGCGATAGACCTAGAAGAAGGCAAAACGCTACCCTAGGGGCCGCTCTATAACCTTTCCGAGTTAGAATTAGAGGTTTTAAGGAAGTATATTAAGGAGTACTCCGAGAGGGGCTAGATTAGACTATCTCGATCCCCTACGGGGGTAGGTATCCTATTTACGAAGAAAAAGGATAGAACCCTAAGACTCTACGTTAACTATAGAGGGCTAAACGCCGTAATAGTTAAGAACCGCTACCTACTGCCTCTAATCTAAGAGTCCTTAGACCAATTATCCGGTACGAAGGTATTTACTAAGCTCGATATAAGGGACGCCTACTACCGACTCCGAATTAAGGAGGGCGACGAATAGAAGACAGCCTTCCGGACTAGATATAGTTACTTTGAATACACTATAGTCCCCTTCGGGTTAACGAACGCCCCTAGAACGTTCTAAGGGTATATAAACGAGGTACTAAAGGACCTAATCGATATTAACTATATCGTATACCTTAATAATATCCTTATTTTCTCCTAGAACGAGGCTAACTATATCCGAGATATATCGATAGTACTCGAGAGGCTATAGAAGGCGAAGTTGTACGCTAAGATAACTAAATACGACTTCTATAGAGACTAAGTCGGGTTCCTAGGATACCTAGTTAGCCTAAGAGGGGTCGAAATAGAACTAGAATGGGTCGAAACAGTCCGAGACTAGCCGGAACCGACGTCGGTAAGGGAAATCCGCATCTTTATTAGGTTTACCAACTACTACCGAAGGTTTATTAAACACTTCTCCCGTATTACCGTACTATTAAACCGCTTAACGGAAAGAAGGGGTAATATAGCGAAGGGAGGGCAGAAGCAGAGGAATAAGGAATCTATAAAAATCGCCCTACCGCTAGATACTAAACACGCCTTTAAGGAACTAAAGCAATCCTTCTACTCCGCCCCTATCTTAAAGCACTTTAACCCGACTCGGGCTATAAGGGTAGAAACCGACGCGTTAGGGTACGCTATCTCGGGCGTTATAATACAATAGTACGACTTTCAAGGAAAGATACAATAGTTCCCGGTAGCTTTCTTCTTAAGGAAGATAATCGCCTCGGAACGGAACTACGATACCTATAATAGGGAACTCCTAGCGATAGTAGAGTGTTTCAAAGCGTAGAGGCAGTATCTAGAGGGTACGTAGTACTAGATAGAGGTAATAACCGATTACTATAACCTCTAGTAGTTTATATCTACTAAAACCCTTATACGAAGATAAGTAAGATAGGCCGAATACCTTGCAACCTTCGACTTTAGAGTAGTCTATAGGGTAGGAACGCTTAACGGCGCGGTAGACGGAGCAAGTAGGCGCCTAGACTATATAGACGTAGACTACTCGGGGAGATAGGTTAACGAAGCCGACTCGTCTATTACGTTGAAAGCCTTATAGAGCTAAATCGATCTAGAGCAAGGCGAATCAGACCAGAACGCCCCGGTACGAGCTATACTAGCCGTTAGAGAAACGAACGATACATCCTCGGCTTATCGATACGACGTAGCGGCCCTAGCTAACGTAACTTTGATAGAAAGTATCCGGGACGGTACAAAAGCCGACGAGACGGCGAGAAAGGTCGTAGTAGCAAAGGTATCGACCCTAACTCTACCCTAGACCACTCGATAGGTCTATAAAGACAGAGTATAGAAACAGGATAGAAGGATTTTCGTCCTAGAAGGACTATTACGTATAGAAATCCTCCGAGAGTACTACGACGACCCTATAGTAGGGTACTTCGGGTTCTAGCGTACGATAGAACTAGTACTCCGTAGGTTCTAGTAGCCTAAGATTAGGGGGTACGTTAAGGACTATATACGCAGCTACTATACTTGCGCCCGAATCAAACCGAGACGGTACAAGCTATATAGAGTATTAGTAGTAGAAGACGTATCCAAGGCACTATAGGAAGACCTGACTATAGACTTTGTTATAGACCTCCCGCCGTCAACCTTTATAGGGCACACCTACGATAGTATCTACGTGATTATAGACCGATACTCCAAAATAGCCTATTATACCCTATATCGGAAGGATATAACGGTAGAAGGGCTAGTAGACCTCTTCCTACGAGACGTATTCCGACTATACGGAATTCCGGTATCTATAGTAATAGACCGGGGAAGCTTATTTACTTCGAAGTTCTAGAGTATATTCTACTACTACCTAGGGGTAAGACGGGGACTAAGTATAGTATTCTACCCTTAGATAGACGGGCAAACGGAACGACAGAACCAGATAATAGAGCAGTACCTCCGCGTATACTACAACTACGAGTAGGACGACTAGGCGAGATTGATTAATATCGCCGAATTCGTATACAACGATAGCTAGTATACGACGATAGGCACAACTCCCTTTCAAGTGTATAATATAAGAGACCCTATACGGGCAAGATAGCCCGATATAGCCTAAGAAGGGGGGAATACTCCGAGAGCGGAGTAGCTAGTAGACAAAATAATCGGTCTATAGAAGACGCTAAGGGAAAGGCTAGTAAAAGCGAAGGCAAACTAGGCGAAGTACTACAACGAGGGTAGGAAACCTAAGGAATACGTAGTAGGGGACATAGTTTACCTGTCTATAAAGAACCTTTCTACGGTAAGGGACTCGAAGAAGCTCGATTATAAGTATATCGGGCTATTCCTAATTATCCGTATCGTAAATAAGGCAGCTTATACGTTAGAGCTACCGGAATACCTAAGAATATACCTAACCTTCTACGTAAGTATACTAGAGGACTACGTTAAGGCAGAACTTACCAAGAGGGCCTAGAATAACCCGAAATCCTTCAGAATCGACGACCCGGAAGTCTTCGAAGTCGAGAAGATTAAGGGGTAGATAGTAGACAAGTAGGGACGCTAGGCCTACTTAGTATCCTAGAAGGGATACGGGGATAAGGACGACTTATAGGAGCCGGTAAGCAATATTAGCCCGGAAGTAATAAGGATGTACTAACTCCGTATAAATAGGGAGGCAAAAGGGTAGGAATTGCCTATATTAACCTAAAGTTCCTCGAAACGGAGCAAAGGTAGGAAGAACGGTAGAAAATAAGACTTTAGTATACATTTAGTTGTAGGAGTTAGTAGAATAAGACAATTGAATTCATTTCGTAATATAACTACGTAAAGCAGACCGGGTATCTTCCTTATACGCTATAATAACCCAAACCGGCCCGTAACGGGCTAAACCGACCTAGATAGGCGTACTTAACCACTTAGTAAGCCTAACTTAGTCTCTTCTATAGAATCTATATCGGAGTTATCTTCGCGCCTACTATAGTTGCGTATAGCGGCAGTTACCTTAGGAAGACGAAGGGCCTTAAGTAACTTCCGAAGAGGGGAAGCGGTATACTTAGGCTTAGACTAGAACGAGTTAGAAAGGACCAAATCGGACTAACTAGAGTTAAAAACTTACTATCTCTCTATTAATACGATCGATATAGCGGTATAGCTCTCTAATAAGAGTATTTACGTCCGCTAAGGGGGAAACCGGAGCGACCTAGTTAGGATCTACGTACATAGAGGCTACTTTCTTAGACTTCTTTTAAGGAGTAGACTAGAAACGATTAGTATAGGCCGTTTTAGGCTAAAACGGGGTAGTACGAACTAGGTCTCCTCGAGCCTTAGCTTCAATCTCCTCGCGGTAACGCGCTACGACAGAATCAACGAAAGGGCTAGACTTATCTATATCCGAACCGCCTAGGTACATATATAGGTTATTAACCCCCTAGAACGAGGGAAACGACCTAGAACGATTAGTATATAGCTAGAATAGGCCGACTAGGGCCGATTAGGGCCGATTAGAGGGAACTCACTATTGAAGTGAATGAATAAGTTGCATAGTTTTTTGATTGAGTGTCTGTCTAGTAGATATATATATATGTGTGCTGACTTATATGTATGTCTGTTTGTATCAAACAGATCTTATAAGTCATATATTACGTAGTTTGGAAGTTACTTAAGTTATATATACTAATATACCCTAGGTTAGACACCTAATATACCTAGGTCACATAATATACCTAATGTGCCTAGTATGCCTAGGGTATCTGATATGCTTACGTATATAGGTCAGCTGATATAGGTTACCTAACATGCCTAAGTTCTATAGTTCTATTAACATCCCCCTACCTTAGTACTAAGGCATCAATCCATTCCGGCTAATAAGAGCGCTCGAAAAGGGTGTTAGTTGTTACAGGTATTGTTTTATTACTGCGATCGACTTCTTCACTGCGATCGTAAAGTCGCGCAGTCGAGCAGTCGTATAATCGACTCTCGTCGCTACTATCGTACAGTAGTTACTATTGTCTACTCTTATATACCCTAAGAGCTTTTCTAAACTCTACGAATACTAGCCGTAGTAGTAGCTTCGTAAGGCTATCTACGACCATACGGTTCGTCGGTGTCTATTGAATATCTACCTCTTTACTTTCTATCTTCTCGTACTACTAGCGCTCTTGAATAGCGATATATTTCGTCCGCGAGTAATATACCTATAGGTTCTTCGCGAGTGCGATAGCCCTAGCGTTATTACCGAAGATTACTATCGCTTGTGCCTACCCTTTACCTAACTATTCTAATAGCCGTCTTAACCAAATCGCCTCTTTATATACTTAGGTCTAGCCTATCAGTTCGGCTTCGTAGGTAGAAAGTGCTACCGTAGGCTATCGTTTCGAGCTCTACGTAATAGCGCCGCTACCTAGGTTGAACGTATAACCGGCGGTTGATCGTCTCGTATCGGTGTCGCCGGCCTAATCGGAGTCGGTATAGCCGTAAAGATCGGTGAGTTCGCCCGTAAATATGAGTTCGTAGTGAATAGTACTACGGAGATAACGGAAGATATCCGTTACTACTACGTAGTATTCGGTCGTCGGGTTACTAGCGAATCGACTCACTACTAACACTGCGTATACAATATCTAGTCGTATACCTAGTATCGTATACATAAGTGAACCTACTGCGCTCTAGTATTTAGTACGGAATGCGTCGGTAGCTTAATAGCCGTTCGGTGCGGGTATTAGTTTTCGGCTCGGATCGAGTAGAATAGCTTTAATCTTTACGTTGTTCTATATATCGTGTCTCTTTAAGAACTGTTCGATATAGTCACTCTAACTAAGGTAAATAGTACGCATAGTACGGTTACGTCTAATCGTTATACCCAAGTAGTAATAGTATAGCCCTAGGTCGCTTATCTCGAATCGATTACTAAGATGTTTCTTTACGCTATTGATTTCGGTAATGTATAGTCTAACGATAAGTAAGTCATCTACGTAGACTGCGATAAATGTCTCGCCCTTTACGAAGACACTTATATCGGCGTCTAGTATCGTAAATCCGGCCGCTTCGAGATATGTAGTTAATATAGCGTACTAGATACGAGGTAACTATCGTAGTCTATACAGTGCTTTGAGTAGTAAGTACACGTTATTGGTTCCGTCCGTGAATCCGTCCGGTTGTTCTATATAGATAGGCTCTTTACTATCGAGGGTACCGTAAAGAAATACTATCTTTACGTCTATCTGTTCGATTTCGTAATCTCTAGCTATAGCGATAGTAAACAGTGCTTTGTAGCTTATAGGCTTTACGACTAATACGTAGGTTTCGAGATAGTTACTGTCTTGTATAAACCCCTTTACTACCTAGCGGCACTTATACTTCACTATGTTACTAATACGTTTGATTTTAAATACCTATCTGCCTTTAAGTATCTTGCTATTAGCTTCTAATCGTTTGATTACTCGCTACATTACGTTGCGCTGTAGTAAACGGTGTTCGTCGTCTAGTACGGGCTTCTAGTTACTCTATCTACCGCTACGGAGCTTAGCGTCGTCGTATAAAGACGGCTCGTACGGCTCTAAGGCTAGTAAATAGCTTATAAGTATAAGGAGTAATAGGTTAAACTAAGTATTAGAAGCGTTACTTTAGTACTAATAGAGATGTCTCGGTTTGCGCTATCGTTTGCCTTCTTGAATAAGTTCGGCTAATAGCGCGTTAATACCGATTGTTTTAGGCCGTATATTTAATACGTAACCCGGAGGTATAGATAGTAGTAATTACTCGTAGCCTGACTATAGTAACTCGTAGTCTCGTAACTCGTAGTTCGTAGACTCGTAGTTCGTAGACTCGTAGCCTATCTGTAGTAACTCGTAGCTATAGTAACTGTCGCTCGTTATAGGGCGCGTTCTTTTGGATAATAGTATATAACCTATTGCTGGTCGCTTTGTAGATAGACCCGCTTTTTCTAGTAACCCCCCGGATTTGTCCGGGGTATTAGCGGAAGTGATTGGTTGTTAAGCTATTATTTCTTTGTCTCCCCCTAGCTCTACTACTATATTATCTGCGTCGTTACTATCGCTCGCAGTAACGCTAGTACAGTTAGGGTATAGTTCATCGAAGTCTACGTCGAAGCGCTATTGTAGACGCCTAGGGTTCTCGGAAGTAACGAGATAGTGCCCGTTACCTTTGAACCCTAGTAACTGTTCGATTCTAGCCTTAGTACCAATTAACTTGTTTATATCGGCAGTTAATCGATAGACGTATGCTTTGTAGCCGATGATTCGTATATTAGCGAGGTGCGGTTTGTTGCCTGTCTATGCCTCGTATAGAGTGACTATCAACCTACGATATAGTAATCGGTTCCGTAGGTACGTGATTCCGTGTTCGATTACTAAGGACCAGTAACGTAGGTCAAGGTTTGGTAAATGTAGTATAGTAGACTGCGTTTTTTGTTCGATTACTTTGTTGTAGGCTTCGGCGACACCGTTCTATTAGTATTGTTCGGTACTAGACAGGTATAACGTAATCCCCCTATTTCGGAGCTATCTAAGGTAACTATCGCTTATATTCTTACCCCCCCTATCTTGGATAAGAAGGGTCGTAAAGCATTCGGGGGTACTGTTTATAGTAATGAATTCTTCTATAGTAACTAGCGCGTCGGAGCGTCGTTGAATTGGTTTAGTAACTCCCTACTAGCTCTAGTCATTAATAATACTAATAAAGTATTTGTACCCGTCGAATGACTCGATTAGCGCGTATACTACGTCGGTATAGACAACGTCCATTTTGTAGCGTCCGCGTAGAAGGTAATAAGTATATAGTTTTGATAACTGTCGGCCGAGTACGTAGCTTTTACAGATGTAGTAACTATCGTCGCGTGTTGCTTCTATTCCGGTAGCTATAGTTCGGAGTTTAGTTAGGCCGCGTTCGCTAAGGTATACTATTCGCTTATACTATAATCGGAGTAACTTGTCTACGGAGTAGGCGGCTCCGTAGAATCCGGTAACTAGTAGTTAAGATAGTCACTCTTAGTGTATATCTAGTATTAGCAATCTACTAGTAATTGTTGTAGTAAACTCGTTACCTCCCTACGTGAAGGTAAGGCCGTTACTAGTTTTCGAGATACTCTAGATGTATAGCTACATAGCGTTGAGTAATAGGAGGTTGACGCCTACGCTTAGTGAATACTACGTATTAGGTATCTGGATCTACCTACTATTTCTGTATCGAATCCGTAACGTGCCCTAACCAATTAGTGTGAGTTTCGCGCCGCCAATGCTATTAGACACCGCCGTAGAATCGATAGTATCGTAGGTTCCGCCGATGAATAGGTCTTTGCGACCGATAAGTAATCCGGTCGCTCTACTATCGAGGATAAAGCAATCGTAAAGGTTAATACCTCGGTAAATAGCTATATATTCGCGAGTAGTGTCGTAAGATATGAAGTATATAGCTTCACCTATTAGCAATACGTTGTATCGTTCTTTACTCTTTGCTACTACTACCTTGTCTCCAAATACGGCGTCGTCGGTGGTTTTTCGCTTTTTGTCTAACGTAGCGGTGGACGTAGCGGTATTGGCGTTATTGTTTCGGTCGATCCAACCCTAAGGTGCCTTGCTAGCGTCTATAGTCTAGTATATACCCTTATATCGCTTACTGCAGTGTTTGCAGATAGGGTAGTCGAAGGTTCGTCGCTGCTATTGATTGTAGAGCGTTATATTACTATCGCTCTAGATGCGACTAGCGTGTTCTTCTACTTTTCGTCGTACGACTGCTAGGCTGACTACTACCTGTAGTATACTATTAATAACTGTTGGAACTAGTAAGTACTATAGATTAAAGGCCGTAATGAATTCTTTAAACGCGTTACTTAGTCCGCTAAGGTAAGCCTACACTAAGTATGATTCTGGTAGTACTAGTCGATCGTAAATAGCGACTATTCTATCGTAAAGTTCGGTGAATTTAGCGCTATAGTCGGAGATGTTAGTATAGCCGGATAGTAAGAGCGTAGTAAAGCTGTAGTACAGTTCTTAATAGCGGCCTAAGCCGGCAATCTCGAATTCGGGGCGTAAACGCGTATCGATAGCGGTAAGAATAGGTTCGTGAATTGCTTCGGCTGTTTCGAGAAGTAATCGAGCGATTAGACTACAGTATTCCTTTACTAGCGCGTAAGCGCCGAGTTATTTCTCGCTCTAGCTCTCGAGCCGTTGTTCGTAGGCTTCATCGCTCTCGGCGGGTATCGTTACTACTAGAGTGTTGTCGGTAGCTAGTATAACGGTAACTTCTAGGCGCTTAATAGGGGTGAATTTGCCTATCGAGACAGTAGTACCGTAACTACTAAGAATGATTTTGTTAACAATACGCGAGCGCTATAGTGTCTACTATAGTAGTCTATCAAGACGAGTGAGTAGTAGCGATCGTATATTGTTAGATATAGTAATAGAGCTGTCGATACGATAGTAAAGTGTGCAGGGAAGTAATTGATAGTCGTAATAAGCGTGATAGTCGTAATGAGCGTAATAAGCGTAATAGACGTAGTCGTAATAGGAGTATATACTATTCGAGTGTTAGTATCGATTTGTCTTCATAAATGTAGATTGCTATCGTCGTCGTCGCTATTGTCTCGCTTATGTTCGTATCCGTAATTCGTGTTACTACGTAACCTCAGTTTTCTTGATTTTTCTGTTCCGTATCGTAAATCGGTCGGTTTCCGTGTTTGCTATATATCGGTCTATTTCCATATGTTTGCTGTGCGCTATATATTGGTATAGACGTGTTATCGATAGTTTAGTAGATATTTTATAATATAGTATATTAGTGTAGTAGTGTAGGTTAGAAGTTCGTATAGTTCGAAGTTCTATAGTAGGGTGCACGTAACTATTACACGTGACTGTCGTATAATACGTTCGTATAGTACGATTAGTTCGCTCGTAACTGTCGAATAACACGTCGTATTGTGTAATTGGTTCGGTTCTTGTCCGTAATTGTAAGTTATATCTTAGAAGCTTCTAGTACAGTTCTTGTAGCCTAAGGCTATACGTTTATCTAATACTAGTATAGAATATACGCGCAGACCGAATTAGGAAGGTTGTTTCTTCTAATAATATATATAATATAGAAACCTACGGAATCCCGGGCTTATAACCTATTGAAGTGAATAAATAAGTTATATAGTTTTTTGATTGAGTGTCTGTCTAGTGGATATATATATGTATGTACTAACTTATGTATGTGTCTGTTTATATCAAACAGATCTTATAAGTCATGTATCACGTAGTTTGGAAGTTACTTGAGTCATATATACTAACATACCCTAGGTCAGACACCTAACATACCTAGGTTACATAATATGCCTAATGTGCCTAGCATGCCTAGGGTATCTGATATGCTTACGTATGTAGGTCAGCTAACATAGGTCACCTGACATGCCTGAGTTCTGTAGTTCTATCAACACTCACTTCTTAACCAACTTGTACAAGTTCCTAGTACTCTACGACTCTCAGATCGGCGGAAGGAAGGCAAAGTCAGCGGTAGACGCCGCGATGATCCTAACGACAGAGATCGAGAGACAACGGCTAAAGAAGAAGAAGACGTCAACGGTATTCCTAGACGTTAAGGGAGCTTTCGACTACGTAGCGAAGAACCGGCTCTT
>JH792729.1:0-10053 GCA_000291705.1 Sphaerulina populicola P02.02b | reverse complement strand
TTTAGTAACTCCCTACTAGCTCTAGTTATTAATAATACTAATAAAGTATTTGTACCCGTCGAATGACTCGATTGGGCGTATACTACGTCGGTATAGATAACGTCTATTTTGTAACGTCCGCGTAGAAGGTAATAAGTATATAGTTTTAATAACTATCGGCCGAGTACGTAGCTTTTATAGATATAGTAACTGTCGTCGCGTATTGCTTCTATTCCGGTAGCTATAGTTCGGAGTTTGATTAGGCCGCGTTCGCTAAGGTACGCTATTCGCTTATACTATAATCGGAGTAACTTGTCTACGGAGTAGGCGGCTCCGTAGAATCCGGTAACTAGTAATTAAGATAGTTATTCTTAGTGTATGTCTAGTATTAGCAATCTACTAGTAATTGTTGTACCTATCGACCCCCCCCCGCATTCGAACGACTATAGCGTACCCGCTACGTAACCGATCGACACGATTTTTGCATCTATAGAAAGCTCTCGCAAAGCGCTTTCTTTTAACGCGACAATCACCCTAATCTACCTAGTATCGTAGGCGCTATCGCGTATGAAAGACACTTACTGCCTACAGCCCCTTTTGCTATAGATTTTGAGGTATCTAGCCCGGCCCGGCCTACTACCCTACATCCCTACATCTATATACATACACCTACCTACCTAACCTGCCCGCCTGTAGGCAAGCCGACCTCCGACCTTACCTCCCCGGACCTAGCTCCGGAGCTAGACAGAAAGACAGAAAGATAGTACTTTGTACTTAATACAACTACACTTAGTATAAACCTATACTAGGGTAACCTTCCGACGTCGCCGTATACCCGCGTATTTAAAAGAACGATAGTAGCTTCCTCTCCCTATCAAATTATATAAGGAGCCGTTACTATATCTAGTAAATAAACATACCTTCCCTACTTAGTAGTAAGAAGAGTACACTAGTATACCTAGTAGGCTAGGACCCTAACGGGATAGGATATAGGTTTATACGCCTAGCTCCCTCGGCGAAAGCTAGTAAGTACTCTTTTTACCCCTAACGGACAAGAACTACCCGAGATAGACAAGAACGGTACCGGGAAAGAGAAGGAATACGATATGTTTCAAGGAGAGCAAGGGGAACCCTCCTATACTCAAGGAGAACCCTCGCCCGCGCGCTACGAGCCGTCGCCCTCTCAATTTAAGATAGATATCGACGTTATCGACGAAAGCGAAGCGGAAGCAGAACCAACGACCCTAACCTAAGCTAAAGGCAAGGAGAAGCTTGTCCCTTTCGTTCTTAAGCGGAAGAGGATTACTCCTTTTACCGATATCAACTCCCCGGGGGCTGCGCCTTCCTCTTCCCCGGAAGGAACCCTCGTAAAGAAGACTTCTAACTTCAACGACAATATTAACGCCTACAAGAGAGAGGAAGCGATAAAGGACTTTAACGTCGCGAAGCAAGTATAAGAGGGGGTGTATAGCGATGTATAGAGTCCTCTTTCCTACCGCGTAGGAAAGTGTACAAACTAATTCTTGCCCTTCCGAATAAAGGGGTACGAATAGACTAATATATACATACGCTACCCCTACGCTCTATATACGAGGCCGTCCGAGGTCCGAGGTAACTTTCCTCTCGGAACCTCGATAGTCCGGCTATCCGAGTAGATTACCTTATATAGGCCCGCAGCCTATACATACAGGCGGTTAGGGTTATGCAGGTTGTGTAGGTTTAGGGGAACCTAGCTGTTACAATTATCTCCTCTCCCTAATAGAGCTGCCCCTAGCGACGTACGTAATACGTATGCATTCCGTAGGCTAGTCGCTATAGTAGGAAATCCTAGGGGTTACGGGCATTCCGCATTCCGCGTATAGTATAGAACGCGACGGTAACAACAAACATAGCTGTACGTAGTAATAACAAAGGCTAGCAAACATTCTATCGCCTAGCAACGCTAGTATAATATAGAAGTGTTTTTCTCTCGCCTACTACTTGTCTCCTACGCTCTAGTTTTCTTAGTTCGCCCGTTTTTTCTTCGCTCTCGCTTCGCGTTCGCTTCGTAGTACCAACGTACATACAACGCATATACATACATACGCCAACCCCTTTCGGCGTAATGCTACCTAAGCTCGCGGCGCGGTCGCCGGCCCGTCCGCCTCGCAGCGTCGTTGCGGGCGCTACTAACGGTAGGGGGGTCTGCCTCCGGTACATTACGTACATATAGAAGGGTAAGTGTACTACGCTACTCGTACGCTTGTTATACGCTCTACTACTAAGCTGTTTTACTAACGTTAGCTAGTAGATAGAGAGGGGCTTCTGCCTATTGCCTACGACGCCGCCCTAGCGCTAGGCCTAAAGAAGAAGTGCGCTCGCTACGCTAAAGGCCGGCACAAGTGCGAGAGGCTAACGGACCCGAATCTCGTCCGTTAAGCGTAGTATATACTTGTCCTACGCGCCCGCTATACGAAGGTTACTGTCCCCGGCCCTCGTACGGACCAACTAAGGCGTCGCCTTACTCGTCTAGGCGAGTCTATCGCCTAGAGCAAACGAGTGTTCGCGGCGAACAAGGGGAAGTCCGTAGGTGTATATAATATACCTAGGAAAGGGGGCGTAGCCGATAGCAGTACCGCGCCTGCGGCTAGCAGCGCACTCGCCGCTATAGAGCTAACGGAGGTAGCGAAAGCTACCTATACCCTATAGGGCATTTTTGAGCTGCAGTATAAGGTAAGTCTTACTACCCTTGCTTGCCCTTGCTTTCACCCGCGTGCTTACGCGTCTCGTAGATAGCGCGTATAGCCGGCGCGTCCGGTACGGCCCTAGACGCGGCCGTAGCTACGGCCTTCCCTAAGAGGGGTAATTAGGAGCCGGATCAGTCCGGTAATGACTACAGTAGCGACGACGACGACGACAACGATAATTCCGCTCTCGCTAGTGTCTTCGGTACTAGTTCGGCTCCTAGCGTCGTGCCTACGCCTGCGCCTCTGCCTGCGCCTACGCCTCGGCCTGCTCCTGTCGTCGCTCCGGCTACGCGTAGCAGTCGGAAGCGTAGGAGGCAGTCGCCTCCGACGTCGCCTTCGGAGTCGTCCTTGACGTCGTTAGAGGGGACTCTATAGACGTCTACGTCTCTCTTGCGCTACGCGCGCGTGCCTCTGTCTCTGCTTCTGTTTAGTGCGTTTTTTCTTCGATTATATATTTATCAATCAAAAGTTGTTTCGCTACTATAGAATCACGATAGGGTTCTTACTATATAAGGTATTACGATAGAAGTCTTACTATATAAGGTATTACGGTAGATAACTTGCTAAAGTACTATTCTGTTTACGTAGCTACTTACGTGCTTTTCTAGTACGCTTCGGCTGCGCCTCGAACTCGTCGAGCGCGGCATATTCGCCTATATACTCTTTAGGTTCCTACTAATCAAATTCCTCGGGCTAGCTACGCTAGCGAACCAAGTACTGCCTTACGCCTTTCCTTAGGCGTGTCCCTAAGATCTTTTCTACCTCGTAGAGGCCCTCTTCGTCTGCGAGCGGCAAGCTGCCCTTATGCGCTTCTCCTACGCGACTCCGATAGGGCTTAAGGTATAAGATATAGAACATATTATAGATTAGCGATCTAGCTAGGAGTACTAGGCGATACGCCTACTTGCCGACGACGTCGATAACCTTGAACGGTCTAGCGAACTTATTAGCGAACTTCTTAGTAGGTACCTTTAGCCGAAGGTTCTTAGTAGACAACAATACTATGTCTCCGACGTTAAAGCTTATTAGAGTATGCTTCTCGTCGAAGTACTTCTTCTACGCTTCGCTTGCGCGTCGCTAGCGTTCGGTTAGGGTCTCGTAGTTCCTCTTTAGCCGTTCTGCAGTATTAGCTACGGCCGGTACCTCCCTTTCTAAAAGCTCGCCCCGAGCGTTTCTCGTACGAGTCGCTAGCTCCGGGTTAAAACTATACAAAGCTTTGAACGGGGATATCTTTAAGATAGTATAGTCACTATTGTTATAGGCGAACTCGGCCTAAGTAAGTATACCTACCTAGTTATCCTACTACTCTAAGCAGTAGATACGCAAGTAGGTCTCTACTACTTGATTCATCCGTTCCGTTTGACCGTTAGTTTGAGCGTAGAAGGCTGTGCTTAGCCTGCGTTTAACCTACGCTTTATAACAGAAATCGGCCTAGAACTGCGACGTGAACACCGATCCGCGATCGCTTACTATACCCGCGGGTAAGCCAAAACGACGGATAATCTTATAGACGAGGATATCGACGAGATCTACGCTAGTGCACTTCTTAGTAGTAGGTACGAACGTAACCATCTTCGTATACCTATCGACGATCATAAGGATCGCATCGTATACGCTATCGCCTCGCTTGCTAGGCGGAAGGTCCGTAATAAAGTCCTAGGTCAGTTCCTAGAACGGCCTCTTAGGTATCGGCAGCGCAGTCAGCTCGCCGTAGGGGCGGTAGCGCCTCGCCTTTGCCTTCTAGTATAAGTCGCACTCGGCGACGTACTCGGACACCTCGGTAGATATACCTAGCTAGAAATACTTCCGACGGATCAACGCGATCGTTTTGTCCTTGCTAAAGTGCCTAGCTAACGGGTCGTCGTAGTGTATACGCATAATCTGCGCTCTAAGTACGTAGTCCTTAGGCACGTACAGTGCCTCTTCGACCTATAGGTTCCTATTACGAGCCGTATACTTATCGTATATGCCTTAGTTGCTTATCGCCTGCTCGTACACTGCGCGAGCTTCCGGTTCGGACTGAACTAGGGCGCGTATATAGCCGAGGATCAGGTCTGATACGTTGGCGTACGGATAGTTATCCTACGCAATTACTCTTGCAATGCGTATAGGCGACGTATAGCTCTACTATATATTGCTAGTTTGTCGCTGCTTAGGGAATTGAACCTGTCGCTGCTTAGGGAAGTTACGGTATATACGCTCGCAGGTTATACGGATGCGAGCTACCTTCGGATAGTCTGCTTCTATCGTACGACCGTCCTACAACTATAGCTTCGTCTGTAAGGTAGGTAGGAGGTTGGATACCTCTTGCGACTCTTGTACGTAGTTACTACGCCGCGACGGCGTATCCGCTAGATTCTTCTTGCCGGCTTAGTAGGTGATTGTGAAATCAAACGCCGCAAGGAATGTAGCCTATCTGGCCTGTCTGCCTATAAGCTTCTTTACGCCTATAAACCTACGTAGGTTCGCGTAATCGACTAGTACCTCAACCGTATACTAGGCGCCTTCGCAGTATAGTCGCTATGTCTTGAACGACTCTACTACTACTAGCAACTCCGAGTCGTACGTCTTATAGTTGTACTCGGCGGGTATTATCTTCCGCGAGTAGAAGGCAATAGGGTACTATTCTAAGCTAAAGAGTTGACTTAATACGCCTGCAATTACAAACGCAGAAGCATCGCTTTCGATACGTAGCCGTAACGCCGGGTCGTAGTACCTCAATAGAGGTGCTTACTAGAACCGTAGTTTAATCTCCTAGAACGTATACTCTTTAGCTGCGCCCTAGTTGATAGGCCTAGGCTTCTTCCCTTTAACGGCTCCCTTAGATAGTACTGTTAATAGAGCTACTACCCTCGAGTATTCGAAGATGAACCTACGATAGAAGTTCGCGAAGCCTAGGAAGGATTGTACCTCCGTTAAGGTAGTAGGTATTAGCTACGCCTTGATTGCGTCTACCCTACTAGGGTCTATAGCTACGCCGCTAGTAGTTACGACAAACCTAAGGTAGTCAACCTCCTTACGGAAGAACTTGCACTTCCTTAGTTGCGCGTAGAGTACGAAGCGCCTGAGCCTCTTAAGCACTGTACGCACGTCCTTCACGTACTAATCGCGCGTCTTACTATAGATAAGGATGTTATCCAGGTAGACGACGCAGATCATATCTACTAACCCGCCTAGGGCACGATTAATGTAAGCTTAGAAGGTTGCTAGGGCGTTAGTTAGGCTAAAGGGCATAACCTTGTACTAGAAGTGACCGTAGCGCGTACGGAACGCAGTCTTCTAGCGGTCGCTTAGCTTGATACGGATGCGATAGTACGCGTCCGCAAGGTCGAGACAGGTAAACTATTCGGCTCCTATAAGCCTATCTAGCGTCTCGCCTATAAGGGGCAGAGGGTGTCGATTCTTGACGGTAATATCGTTCAGACTACGATAGTCGATATATAGCCGCAGAGTTCCGTCCTTCTTAGGTACGAACAGCACTAGTGTACCTACTTCTAATAGGCTACCCTCGATCTAGTTATACTCTAGAGCACTTACGATATACTTGTAAAGGTAGTCCAGCTTAGTGCCTAACTAATAGTATAGTAGTCGGAAGGGCGGCACGGTACCGGGTCGCAGGTCAATCGCATGCTCTGCGCCGTCTATAGGCTTGCTGCGCTGTTCTTCCGTTAGAAGCAATACGTCTTAGAAGTCACGATACTCCGCTAGGATGTCTAGTAGCGTAACGCCTGCTTCTGTCTTGCGTACTATAACAGCGTAGACATACGACGCTTTGGACATATTCTTATAGAACTCCGAGGCGTCTTAATACTGTACTTTGAAGAACTCTCCTCCGTAGTGCTACTTATTAGTCGCGCTACTAACTATTACCTGTTGGTTACGCCTCTATAGGCGACCTAAGATCAAGTTCGGCTCTAGTGTATCGTAGGCGTAGAACAAGCCTCCCGACGTGCGTTCCTTGCCTATAGAGTCTACGAGTATAATGCGTAGGTAGTGCGTACCGTAGTAGTAGCCTATCTGTCCTATAAAGGACGTAGCCGGGGGAAGGATAGCATTTTGACGACGGGCTAGGCTATACTATAGTATGAAACTACGAGACACTACGTTGATGTCGGCGGCGTCGTCCAAGATTATAGTCGCTACTACGCGCTTGTTATACGCGTCGACTACTCCCTTGAGCGTACGGGTATAGTATGCCTAGATAGGCAATAGGTCGTCGCCGTACTCGAGTTCAGTATCTAGAGATCGCGACTCTTCTCCGATACCTTGCCTTTTTTTGGATCAGCCTGCGAGTCGGCTGTAGTTACCTTGCGGACCGTATTCGAAGACTTCTTACGGTCGGTATAGTTAGGGCAGATAGAGTCGGAAGCGATATAACCCTTCTTCTTGCACGAGTAATACTTAAGGTTCTTATACCTAGGTACGGTAGAGCTAGAGGATGCCTTGCCTCTACTACTGCGACTACTACGGCTCTTACTACGGTCGCTACGGTCGTTACGACGCTTAGGTACGTTACTCTCGGTACGCTTGCGTTTGCCCTACGCGCTGTTATCGCGGCGGCCGTAATGATCGTCCTTCTAACGGACGGAAAGGGAAAGATCCGCCTGCTCTAGGCGACGAGCTAGGGCGACAAGGTCGGTACGCTTGGTAGGGATCTTATGACCCTTAACGATGTCCTTGCGAAGCGACGGCTTCAACTTGGCGAGGAGGTAGCGGGTTAGCTACGCTTCGGTGTAGTTACCGAGTTAGGCTTCTAAGTAGCTAAGCTAACCGGCGAAGTAGCGTACCCCCTACTCGGGGCCCTGCTTAGCCTTGTCGTAGTCGATCATTACCCCGATTAGGCGATTCGACTAGTTACCGACAACGTTGTATAACTACTCCTTGAAGTCACTCTAAGTATAACCGTTAGGGGGCTTGCTATTGTCGTACTTATTATACTACGTCTCCTACGCTTCGCCTACGAGCTATATAATTCCGTATAGTACCTTATCTATATCGGTACGATATTCTCGCGGGCTGTTAAGAAAGATGATCTCTAAGCTACGGATAAACTCGCGATACTCTTTGTCGGTTTCTCCCTTAAAAGCCTTCGGTTTACGAACCTTAGGGCTATAGGTAGAATACGAGTCGCGGGCGACTCGTAGGTCGCTCGTACGAACTACGTCGTCCTCCTCGGAGTTAGACGGCTGTTCTAGTACGACTAATACGGATAGTACCCGTATCGATAGAGTGCGGCTTATTTAGGAGTACTGTCGTAGTAGCCGCTAATACTCCGCCTCGGCGGCCTAGAGAGCTATTTCCTCGCGCAGCCTATTATTGGCCTACTCGAGTTCTATAAGTCTCGCCTGCGCCTCGGGTACGAGTCCAAGCTAGGCAGAGGGAGTCTCTCGTAGAGGGACTTCCTCTCCTAGTTAGTAAGGTTGCGCCGGAGGTTGTATTACCGCCTACGGTTAGGTACGGCCTTAGGTTTCCGTAGAGACTAACGCTTCTCCCTAAGGAGGTTCGTTATCCTCTGCTTCGCCTATAATGCGGCCTACCTACGCAGCGGGTACGTTGCGAGTTGGTCGTAGAGCTATTGGATTGGACCTCTATAGATTACTACCCTTTAGAAAGGTAGAAGAATTAGAAATGTAAGAGGGGGTATATAGCGATGTATAGAGTCCTCTTTCCTACCGCGTAGGAAAGTGTACAAACTAATTCTTACCCTTCCGAATAAAGGGGTACGAATAGACTAATATATATATACGCTGCCCCTGCGCTCTATATACGAGGCCGTCCGAGGTCCGAGGTAACTTTCCTCTTAGAACCTCGATAGTCCGGCTATCCGAGTAGATTACCTTATACAGGCCCGCAGCCTATACATACAGGCGGTTAGGGTTATGCAGGTTGTACAGGTTTAGGGGAACCTAGCTGTTATAGCAAGCCCTTATACGCTTAGTACACAACCTCGCCGCCTACAAGGACAAACAGGCGAACGTCCTTGATATCCTTGAAATAATACGCGATGTTACCGAGAAGAGAGGCGTTACTACTACCGCAAAGATACTTGGAAAGCAAGTAGCTAACCTAGAAACGGCTATCAAGAAAATCTATAACCAGGTACGCTAAACGACGAACCAAACAAAGCAAACAGCCTCGACCTAACCGTCCTCGGCCTCGTCCTCGTCCGCCGCCTCTTAACTAACGGTTGGAAAGCAACGTTCTTTCGCGGAAGTTGCTAAGTCAAACAAGGAGAAGAATTCTAACGGCAATAAGGAATCTACCGCCAACCCTACGCAATCGACAAGAAACGAATAGACGCAAGTAACGCGTAGCAAACTATAAGCTACAAAGCCGTAGCTCTCCCGCCTTGTTATAAAGCAGGAGAGACCGTCTACAACAAGCGCTCTTATTATAAGAGACGGCTTAAACAAGGCGTACGGTTTTGCAAAGTCCCCGGGAGTCCTTTCGACGACAAGATCGCCTAAGGGCAACCTTGTCGTCTACTTTGCCGACAAGGAAGCAAAGGAGGTATTCAAAGGGAACTAAGAGAAGGCGTACCCGATACTAGGAGGGTTTCAAATTATTAACGACTCTACCTAGTATAAGGTCGTAATTTACGGCGTATCTACCTAAGATTTCGAGGGAGACGACGCCCCCGATAGGATCCAAGCTGAAATTGAGACCTACAATAGAGGTCTCGCGCCGGTTACTAGACCGATCTAGCTCTCGTATCTTGAAAAGCGATAGGAAAGGGAGGTAGGGTCGCTCCTAGTCGCCTTCGCTACGAGAGAGGAAGCCGATAGGGCTATTAGGTCCGCCCTATTTATAGGAGGACGTAGTGTCTTTGTCGAGCGCGCGAGGGATAGACTAAGAGAGAAGAAGCTAACCAACCCGATATATTAGGATACTAACTAAGGGTAATACAAGCGAACCTAAATAGAAGCCAATAAGCGACGGAATCGGCCCTAGAAGTAGGGCTACGCGAGAAGGCCGACCTTATCCTAATCCAAGAACCGTAGATTATAGGACAAGATTAGGACGCGAGGTCGGTACTATATACCGACTTTAAGCAGATTCTACCGAGGGAGAGGACTAGCCGTCCTAGGACGCTACTATACGTTAGTAGCCGGCTCTCCTACGAAATCAACCCCTAAATAATAAGAAGCGGTAATCTCCTAGCGTTTACTATTTCCGACGGTAGAGAAACTATTCAGGTAGTTAATCTATATAACGAAAAAGACGCGCGAGGAGAGAGGACTATCGAAAGGGAACTATACGACCTAGAGCTCCTACCGAGAGTTATCCTAGCGGGAGACTTTAACGTCCGATACCCTAGCTAGGATCCTAACGGGAAGGATACCGGGAG
>AIDU01002513.1:0-13409 GCA_000291705.1 Sphaerulina populicola P02.02b | reverse complement strand
CGCGAATACTAGAAACAAACAAACCCCCCGAAAACAACGTAAATACCTACCAAAAAACACCGGACGCCGAAAATACGAACTAAAGTAAACAAACCCCTAAAAGAAAACGAGCCCCGACCGAAAAACACCGGATACCGACCGCGGGACTACGACGAACGGCCCGACGAGAAAGGAGCGGACTCCGATTAGGTTCAGTATATAGTATAGGCCTAGTATACCGACTAGAAGGAAAGCGATCTATATACTAGAAAAGATCTAGTACTAGGCTAACCTCTAGATCAGCGGCGGCTTTAGGGGCTTAGCGAAAGAGGACCTTAATATTAAGCTATTTATCTAACTAGCGAAGATCTGCCTAGACGAAATCTTAATAAAATCCTACGCAAGGATAGCATCAAAGGTACACTACAGCTCGCTAATCGAGAACGCCTACATCGAACTAGGCAGACGCTAGCAGACACCGCTAGCGATACATCAGATCGTATATTAGGAGGCAGGGGGTCGCCTGCCCCTATAGTAGGAGCTTACTTTCGTTAATGTACCTTAGGGCTCCTACCTAAAGACTAAGATCAGCGAGAACGATAATATAGTAATCAAGGCCTACGATAAGATTACCTAACTCCTAGGCCTATACATCTATACTAACGGCTCCTTGAAGAAGACGAGTAAAGGCTAGAAACTCGGATGCTTAGCGATCTTAATCGACGAAAGAATCTACGAAGCAAGATCGCTAGGTATATTGGTATACTCTTTATTATTTTACGTAGAAGCGTACGGCCTTTACCTAGCAATACAGGCGGTAATCCGGTAGGAGATCTAGGAACTAGTATATATCTATACAGACAACTAAGGCCTAGCGAGAGCTATTACTAACAATATAGTAAATACCGTACAGCTAGTAGTAAGGGGATTCTACGAGTTGTACTCTTAATACCCTATATACGTTTAGGTAGTCTAGATCCCTAGCTATAGCGGTATAGTAGGGAACGAACTAGCGGATAAACTAGCTATAGAAGTAGTAGACCGATCGAAGCCTGCTTACAATAGAGAACTAGCTAAACGATCCGATACTAACGATAGTATTAAGAACTACTCCGAGAAGTAATAGTAGAAGTACTAGGAGAAAACTACGATAGGAGCCTACCTATATCGAATAGTTAAAGAGCTATCCAAATTAGTACTATAAAGGCACAAGAACACAAGCAGACTACTCGGTAGTATCCTTACCTAAATAAGGATAGGAAAGATAGGCCTAAATCAATTCCTCTATAGGATTAACGCCTTAGACACCCCCTACTGTACTCTCTATATCGACGACCTAGGACTCTAACCGTAGCTATAGGACGTCGCCTATATTCTGATCCAATGCCTACGTTTAGAAACTAACCGTAAAGAAATGTTTATAGTAATAGGGGAAAGAGTACTTAATATAAGCAGACTTCTCGAGGAACCCGCGATAGCTAGGTACGTAGCGATATTATTACTTAAGGCGAAAGTCTTAAAGCAATTTAGAACAATCGATATAGACCGCGAGGAAGAAGGGCTAGGGGAACTTGAATCCGCTAACAAGGCTATACTAAATAATATAAAGTCACTCCGAGCGGCTAAGTTAGTAGTAAAGAAAGCTCGCCTAGCCTAATTTAACTAAGTATAGACAGGACGCTATTAATTACGTAGGTAATCAATATTACCGGGTATTTGATATCTAGTATACAGTATACTCCTATAGAAGGTATAACTATTGCCTCGAAACTAGAGCCGTCAAATCGGTCAAATATTGAAGCCTTATAACGTAGCTACTAACCAATCTAATAGAAAACGAGGCCTAGGAATAAAAGGAGAGGATAGAGAGACAAGGGGTATACTAAAGGGACTATAATAACTCCTCTCTAGCCTAACGCTAGAGGATATTGAACTAATAAGGTAGGGAGACAGTAGCGAATCGATATAAGACCTATCAAATCTAAGAACCAAACAAGTAGCGAATCGATACAAGACCTATTAAATCTAAGAACCAGACAAGTAAGAGGAGCTATTAGGGTTAGAGAGGGGGTAGTATAGCCTAAATCAAAGAATTAGGCTAATTAAGACTAAACTATACTAATAGATATCTGTCTTAGCGCTAACTTTGAACAAGCGTTTTAAGGGTAGCGAGGTACGGACGAGAGCGGAACTCGATTAAGGGGCGGAGCGGGCTTTAATAATAGCGTTATTAATATTTCGAGAAAGGCCTAAGGTAGCGGGTAGAGATTTTATAGGCCTCGGGTAAAACTCCGATTAGAGAGACTATAGATTTAGCTACGTAACACTTCGTATTTCAAGACGGCTATATAAATAATATATCAATCAATTAATCAATTAATCCTACAACTCGTCCGTAGGGGAACGGGTACTACCGTTGCGTACTAGATAGAGCTCTAAGCGTAGCCCTATCTAGAGATCCGATAGTATCCCTATACCGTCCCTTCTAGTACTTTAAGAGCGTATTGTTTGTTTGTTTGTTTGTTTATTCTATTAACGTCCTGTCTGAGTCTATGACTATATAGGACGGGTAGGGCCCTCTAGAGGACCCTTCCGGTCTTATTCGGGTTTCCCCGTTTCTCTTATCTTCTTCTTTCTCTCTACTAAGGGGAGTGTATCCCGTGCCCTAGAAACTAGGGGCACTTTAAGAGCGTACCTAACCCCTACGAGACTTTAATTTACTACAACCAGCCTTATATCCCTCTCCTCTTCAATTCATAGCGCTAACGATAATGATTTTAGAGGACAACTCCCGAGTATAGCCTCTAGCCGCATAGAAGAAGCGCTAGGGCCGGTGCCTAAGTCAGCAAAACGGTAAATAGCCGAAAAACTTCAATTTACTATATACTACCTCCCAATACCTCGTCTTCTGCCCTCTATTTCTAATAACAGCGTGCATCCTATGCGGCATACTATCTATTATACTATTTATCTGCCGAAAAGTTTGTATAATAGATAGAGAGAGACGGAGACAAGAACGACAGTATCAGATTGCGACGAGTGCGGGTATACCCGGTTTACCGTTTTGCTGTCCATAGGTTGGCAGACCAGATCACGTCGAAGCGCCCACCGCAGTTCCACTCTCCATCCTCTTACCTCCTAGCTTCATCCACCACGCTCGTCCATTCATCAGTCACTCTGCCACCTACTTTCTCCCTACGCAATGGTACTGTCACTAGACCACTTGAACTTCGAGATGCCTCCGGGAGACCCAGCGGAAGTATTCGCTAAACTCTATCATGACGACCGGCCACCACAACTTCCAGCGCCACTTTGTGAGAACCTCGAACATGCCTCGAGAGCAGGGAATCTCGCTGCCGTGAAAGATATATACACCGAAATCCGCCGCATTTTCCCTGGCCAAACCAAAGTCAACACTGGACGTTCTCTCCTCTGGGCAATAGAAAATCAGCATGTGGCCATCGTAGACCTTTTGCTATCCGAGAATGTCGACGTCGACCATTGGGAGGTCTTTCGAGCTACTCGCATCAAGAACAAGGCAGTACTCGAGCTGTTGTTCGAGAAAGCTTGGGATATCAACAAACCTCGTGGGTGGGAAGACCCACCAGCACTTGCGTAAGGATGCTCTTGCGCTTCGTCTGAGGACTTACTTCCTTGTGCTTACAGATTCTGCCTAGATGTGCCGTTGAGGACCCCGATCTTACCGCCTGGTTTTTGGCTCACGGCGCTGATCCCAATGCCAGTTGCCCAATGGCATCTACACCATTATCGGTCGCCGTTCGTGACGCACCCTTCTCTGTCGTCGAGATGCTTCTAGCTCACGGCGGCAATGTCGAGCGAGGACAGCTGCTCCACTGGGCGGTGGGGCGAAGGCTTGACGATCGTACGACGATGATTGAATTCCTTTTGCAAAAGGGCCTTCCAATCAATGCGGTTGAGTACCATGATCGCCCTGATGTCTACCTCCTCCGCCAGGACGTGTTTGGAATAGGCACTCCTCTCCACTCTGCCGCCAACATAGGCGCCGAAGATTCTCTTCGAGTACTGATCAGCCATGGGGCAAGGCTCGACATTAAAGACTCGCATGGATGCCTCCCTGTCAAATGCGCAGAAGCGAGTGGTTGGCATAGGGCTGCGCAGTATTTGCGGGAAGTGGAAAAGCAAGCTTTGTCGAGATTATAAAAACTCATCTGATGTTCTCCTCCTCTTTTTCTTCTTCTTCTTCTTCTTCTTCTTCTTCTTCGTATTGCGCCCGTCGCTCGCTCGAGGATTTGTCTGCATTTTGTGCTGCTGCTGCGCGCGGGGAATCGCCTATGCCGGAATCAATGCTGGCCATTGCTGCTCAGTCCGGAGCCGGAGACGAGGTGAGGCGGAAGATGGGTCTTGATGGCATGACAGTGGGGAGTGAGTCTCTGAGGTGGCGACAGCGGCAACGACGAAGGTGGTGAGGAGGAACACGACTATTGTGCGTCGGGAAGTCGTTTTCAATCACGATCTCTGCGTCAACGCATTTTCTGAAGACCTAGAGGTGGCCCGGTATTGGTCAGCGAGAATTAGCTATGCTTTGCGCGATAGGAACGGAGCCGGAAACGTCTCTACCAAATCACACTTAATGCATTCAAACAAGGCAAACTGCCAGTCGCTCTTATGCTCCTGGAAGTCGGTGCTGATCTGGACAAAGCATGCGTAAGATACAATCAGAGTGTTGGGGTCGCCGTCCATCATGGCTGGACTTTCTTTGAGCGAGTCAGCGATGTGGTGGCTTCCCCAGACTAGGACGCAGATGTGTTGTCGTAAGTGTATACCCAATCGCTTCCTGTCAGTGCTTCCACGGGTCCAGAGACTACGAATGGACAGTAATATATGAGTAGACGTCCGGGGCAATATGAGGCAGAACTAATCAATGCAAAGCGGGAATGGAAAGCGTGCGCCGTCTTGGCGTTCAACGTGGCTTCCGGAGGTACTCCCGAACGTAGTTCCCGCTATAGCTTCTATACCTTTCGACTTCTCGCATTCGCCTTGAATTATCTCCTCAGACCTGGCAAGCCCTTCTACGATTACAAAACAACGTGCGCTCGGAATTTCTAGAGAAGAGTGAAAATCCCAGCTACGGCCTCTGACGAGTTTCTACAACCTTCTACGACCTGCGATTCCCCCCGCGACAATCTTCCTACGACCATCTCCCTACGACCATCTCCCTACGAGAATTGGAGGGAAGTGAAGATGGTCGCCAAGAGTTGGCCAAACGGCCTCGAGCGTTGTTCCCGGCATGAGAGACATGAAGAGGAGAGAATAGCGTTCCCCGAATTCCACCAGATCGAGCGGTCTAGGAGCGGGGATGCCTGGCAAGTGTTCTTCCAAATATTGCAGTGTCGTGTACTCGGTCGTATCGTCCATATCGCAAATGATTTTCAGGCATATGTCTGAACCGGCCGAAAGCACAATCTTGTGGCAACCGATCCGTGGCTTCCAAAGTGGCTCACTGCGTCTGATGAGTGCGTGTCATTCATCTACTAACCCTAACCCTCGATCTGAGCGTAACATGTCCTGTACAGGTCCCGCCAAAGGGAAAACGACATTTGCCCAAGTAGGTAATTCCCACCAGCTTGTTGCGGACGTCATCTGTAGGAAATTCAAGATCCCGCTCTTCGCGTTTGGAGATGCCCATCCAAGCCGGCTTGTACTGTGCCTGTGCCTGTGCCTGTGCCTCGCCGTCGGCTTGATCTTGGCTCTTCCGATCAGCGAGTCGTGACGAGTACATGTATTTCCGTGGCAGCTTGGAGGCCAGGTCGGTCTCGGGATCCGCTTCTATCGCCTTCTACAGCTTCGATATCACTACCTTATCCGATTGAACTGCGCCGCTTCAGACTGGCGTTCTTGGGGTTCCGTCATGGCAATACCTATCCAAGACGGACAATCGCAAGCGTCAATGTTGGTGGATGTGGTGTGTAGGTACATATCCAAGTTTCAATGAGAGGAAAGCGGAAGCAAAGCGCGTCCGACACGCGACCGTTTGTATCTACCCAAGTGCGGATAGATTAGTCGAAAGATATGTAGTTAGTTAGGTACATAATCTTACGAATACGAGGGCTTTTATGACTTCAATATGTTTCTCAATAATAAAATATCTTGTGAATACTCAGATCGACCCCCTCCCCCCGATGAGTCCTGAGGCTACAGCGTGTAACGGAAACTCGGACCACCACCTTCGAGTTCCTTCTCACCACGGTCGGCCTTCTTGTTCTGGATCCAGAAATGGATTTGCAATGCCACGGTAATGACAATGGTCAGCAAACACGCAGTGATGCACGCCCACAGACCAGGAACATATCCCGGTTGATCCTGTTCGCGAAAGACGAGGGAGCCGGCAATACCACCTGTGAAAAAAAAAGTGTTAGTAAGGTATGCTCAACAGTCGACCAACAACCCCATCCATGATTCCCCCATATTGGAGATTTCCCACTCACCAATGCCCCCAAACCCTACCAAACTCGCACTGCAGAATGCACGCTTCCACTGTCCGCGAATATTGTTCGCCTGGAAGGACATGACCATGACAACATTCGCCTGCACGGGCGCGCAGAAGAGAAACACGCCAAAATATCGCACTCCGCTCGTCGTCGTCCAGCCCATGAGAGAGAGTCCGATGATGGCCATGACGGCATTGAAGAGGATCTGAGGCCCGCGAACACGGTATTTATCGCCGAGCCAGCTCTCTACGTACATGACCACGGCGGCGAAGGCATATGGAGGTGCGACGAGACATTGACTTTGGGCGATGGTGAAGCCCATTCCGAGGAGGAGGATAATAGGGAGGAAGAAGGCGATTGCGTACGCCTTTGTTTGATTGCGCGCGCAAAAAAAAAGGGGGGTCAGTCATGTTGCAAATAGAGCGTTTGTGGGGCTGATGGCGGCGTCCACAATTCCTTACCATTGTCGTCGTACAGAAAAATATCATTGCAAATCCCCATACTTTGAGATCTTTCGCAGGAGTCAAAAAGCGCTTGAGATTGAACGCTTCGATTTGTGCATCTCCGCGATCGCGATCGACCGTGGCCATGATGTATCGCACTTCGCGCTCCGAGAGAAAATTCCAGGATCGCCAGGCTTTCTGGTCGGGAAAAGGGACGAGATAGATGAAGCCGATGATTCCAATCAGGACGGTGAGAATTCCTTCGATGATGAAGATCCTGGAAAATATATATTAGCACACCTCATTATTAAGAGGAGGTATCTCGATGGAAGCATATTCGAGGAGGAGGAGGAGGAGGGAGGGGGGGGGGAGGCTTACCATCTCCATCCACGATACCCAGCTAATCCATCCATTTGCATCAAACCGTAAGCCTGCACTCGCCAATTCAGCATTCTGCAAGCAGCAGTACTTCGATTGCATTCTTCTTCTTCTCCTCAAAACCTACCAGAATCCCCGAAACAGCGCTCGCCAACGATCCAATCATATAGAAAACCGCATATCGCTTTCCTACATCATATCGTACAAACCAGGTCGAGAGCAGATATACCGCACCGGGAAAGTATCCAGCTTCAAAAACTCCGAGTATAACTCGTAAACCGGCGAGTTCTTGCCCTGTAAGAGAAGAAGGAGAAGAAGAAGAAGAAGAAGAAGAAAAGTCAGCGAAAAGAATCCCCCCGGAAAATAGGTTGATGTGCTGCAAAGCACACACACACACACACACACACACACACACACCACTTACATTCATGAATCAGTCCCATCCCAATCATCACCAACCCCCACGCCGAACAAATGCTCGACAAGAAAATCCTCGGCCCAATTTTGCGAGTCAGGGGAGTCGCCACGGGTTGGAAAATGGTGTAGGTAATAAAGAATACCAAGGTAACGATAGACTAGAAATTTCACATGATCAATTTCGTTTTCCATCCCATTCCATTCCAACCTAACCCACCCAACCAACCAACTCTTTTTTTTCTCATTCTCATTCTCTCCAATCCATCAAATCAATCCCCTTGTCGTTTATCAAAGAAAAAAGAAAAAAGAAAAGCAAAAAAAAAACTCACATATCGATTATTCCCCACCATATACAACTCATTCCTCATGCCCGCAATAGCCGCATTCGAGAGATTCGTGCGATCCATCAAACTGACGCAATACATGGCACCGAGGACCAAGACCAATCTGCGATCGATTTTATGTTTGATTTTGCGGCCTTCTTCCGGCGTGAACCAGTAAAAAGGATCTTCTTCATCGGATGATGATGGTGGTGGTGGTAGTGGTGTGCTTGGCGATTCGAGTTTTTCCAGTTGTGTTTCCGTCGCATCGTAAGGGTCTGTTTTGGTGTCCATGTTGTTTGCTGTTGGTATTGTTGTTTTTGTTACCATGGGTGGAGGGGAGAAGAAGAGACGAAGATGATGAGGGGGTTTTTTTTTGTGTGTCGGGGGATCAACAAAAATTGTGGGAGTTGGGACTTTTTGAGAAAGGGATGAGATGATATGTGGCATACGAGCCTCTTTTTTTTTCTTCTGGCTGACATGAGTTCAGAGTTCAGTCCAAGTGCATGTCAGCAACACGAGTGAATGAACAGGGTGGTAAAGCCGCGCTTCTTGGCCAGGAGGCGAATTCGCTTGGTACGCGGGGTTGGGGGTAGACTATGGAGACGCGCCAATGCGATTTGCGATCATAAGATGCAACATCACCGCGCCGCTTGCAGTCACGGCTTAGCCATGTCACTTGCCTCTCTACGATGCTGTGATTGGTACCTATGAGTTCGTGCTGGCGTTTTTGAATAATTAACTACCTACCTGTAGGCTTCCTCCAACATTCGTCGTGACGGCGTAGGTTGGATGGCGTCAAAATGAATATGAGATCTGGGGCCAGCCATGCTTGTGACGGTATTCCCCAAAACGCTGCTGGTGTTGGGGGTCTGCCGACATTGCAGCATGTCGTGTCACAGTGTCGAGTAGACGGTGGAGGGGACATGGCGCCCAGGCTTAGTATCAGCCTCACAAGCAGCCGCATGCGGAAAGCAACACTTTGCAGAGGTATATCTCCGTTCTGCGCCTCGACTGGCTTCAGCATGTCATGTCCAATACCATGAACAGAGTGCAGACGCGGATGTTAGTTAAGCGGAAAGAGATGCGCTTCGTATAGTTCTAGAAGAAAAGCGCTAGTTGAAGCGTGCGGGGTATGTACTTGCAGGCTAGCAAATACGTATTGGCATGGGCCGGGCTGACCTGCTTCTAGAACTAGATCAGCGTCCGTCCCATGGGCCATCATTGTTGTACTTTGGGAGGACGGAAGCCGCAGTCCCCACCAGGTTCGCTCTAGTCAAGCCCTGGAGCACCCTAATAGCCGGCAGACTGAAGCTGGCCACGTGGATAGGGGCACAAGCTGGAATTGGTCGTCTTGCCTCGGCCAGCTTTGCTTCTATGAGCATCGGCCTGACAGCATGCCGTCCGTGTCGCAGCCCAGACTGCCCACGACCATCTCAAGAAAATCCTCCTGCGATGACTCAGGAGTCCTTTGCGTGAACACGACGTCCCACTCATGAGACTCATGAGACTCAAAGAGATCTTCGTCGTCACAATCGCCATCACGATTGTCCAGGCCAGCCTCGTCACATTCGCCCACTTCTCGTTCACGGAACTCAGAAGGCTTTGAAGAACCCGCCTCATGTAGCATATCCACATGGCCACTTTTCCTGCTCGCGAGAGGTTGCAAACGTGACGCGGCATCACTGTCAAACAGCCCAGCTTGCGTTGATCGCCAAAGATGAGCCGCTACGTGTTCTTGGGTCGCTGAAGTATAAACACCTGGGAAATAAGATGCGCCACTTCGGCGAGAAAGCTCCAAAAGCTTGCTTCGTAGTGCAGCATTTCTGGCGTGGACACCGCAGATCTGTGTCAAAGCGTGGCTCACGGTAGGTAATAAGATTGTGCGTGACGACAACGATTCCCAGTGGCTCGGCGAGAACACAGCAGGGCAGATGCTCGACAATTGTGTGAGCGATTCGTGACCCACGAGTTCGACATCCTTCAAAGAACGCTTTCGAGGCGTAGCGATAGCATATCTGATTCCGGCATCGCAAAGTGCGAAAATGTCTTCGTGGTGATGGTTCTGCGGAAGATAATCGGTCGCACTCGTGTTGTAACATCGCTTTAGTGTCGGCGGACAATGTTCTTCACCGTCATCGGTAAGCTCGCCATGAGGGGCTAGCATCGGACGTTGCGATGGTAGAGATGTAGTTCTTCCAGGAGTAATTCTGGTGAGTCGGATTTTGGGACAAGTCCATGGCTCAAATACGGGAGACAGGGTGGGGCCGGCGACAGAGAGCTCCAACATGTCGTCGTCGTTGGAACCATTCACCAAACTCCAGGAAGCTGGTGTTCTTCTTCGTTTGCGATGGCTTGTGTCCGAGAAGCGCATATGTAGCGAGACATGATGGAGTCGTGCCGTTTGAATTCCTGGAGGCGGCTCCATGTCATGGTACGGAACGTCTTGGGCAAGTTTGTGCACACTGCGAATTGAGGCAGGGGACTCTCCAGCCGCGTGGTCTAAGCAGATCTGAAGCCTCATACAGGAATCAGAGGTGCCAGCAGAGACCACTTTGGCCTTCGGTTCAAGCTGTAACTGTCTCCAGAACTGTTCGCTGTCAATGAGTCGTCGAGATGCACACAGCATGAGTACATACTGAGGCATCAAACAATGTCTGAGCGAGAGCATCAGCAAGATCGTGTCTGCAGATTAGTAAGTCGCTGCACAGATGCAGGTCAATCGTCAAGTGAAATCCAGCGGCGGGTGTCATCCACGTGCGTCGAGAGCTGCATCCTTCACGTGAATCTACCACGTGTAGTGATCTCAGCGCCTCCTCCGATGCAGCAAGTTGCACACTGCTGGTGAGTTGGAGGTGTCGGTCTGAAGTTGTTGAAACCAGATCGATCTGTCCGAGATCCAGATGGTGCAGAGCCATGTGAGCTGCATATCGTCGTTGCGGCTGAACGTGCCTATACCAAGGCCACGTTGGGGACGATGAGTCCAATGGCGGGTGAGACGTCCTGTGTTGAAAGGATGTGAAGTGAAGTTGGCTGGAAGCGAAAGAAGAGGAAGTTTGTTGGTGTGAAGCGTGCCAAGACTGACTTCCGGGGAAACAGTCGGCCCGTTCTCAGCTGCGCTCCCCAGAGGTAGAAATAGGTGTTGAAATGAGGCCAAGAATACCCCTGCCCTGTAGCTCGGATATAGGCTACTCCGGTAAGCCATTTTGATAGTACTCTGAGGCACTTTGAGGCAGTTGGTTTTGGTGATTTATAGTATATAAGGAGTATCAACTCCCCCCTATTAATAGAGAATCAAGCGACTATTTACCTCTATTGATTATTACCCTTTTTCACCCTTTTTTCTATATTAATCAATCTATGCTTTATCTTCCCCGCTTTGCCCGCAGTGCTTACTAATCATTCGTATGCTTTATTAAAACAGTTATAAGCCCGGCCTAATCTACCTAATTTATTCTATTAACTACATACGGACGAATCAACCGTTAATTTATACTAACTATATAAACATACGATTACGAGTACGACGAGAGCAATCGAATACACTAACTATACTAGCTGTACCTACACTAGCAGAACTATTATTTTCCCTATTCTATATACTATATTAATCCCCCCTTTCCTTACCTACTACTTCTACCTTTTCCCCTTCTTCCCTATACTCTCTATCTAATCAGATCGAACTATCGGAACCCGAGTAGTCTAATTAGAGAGAAATACGTTACCCTTAGGTATTACTCTCTTAGACTTTACTTCTAACTAGACTCTCTCTAACTATTAGTTCTAAATACTAACAATACTATTCTATTCTCTATCTCTTCGACGATAACGACGACGACGACGAAATAGCTACTTAGCAATCTACTAAGGTCTTACTAGTCAAGTTAGAGTTATAGTATAACTAGCTAATATAGTATTAATAGGTTAGAATCTAGGCAGAAAGTAGAAGGATATAGAATAATATCAACCTAGAGATAGAGAGAGTATAGGATTCTAAGTTAGAGGAAGAGAGTAAGCTACTAATAGTACTAATAGTAGAGGCTAGAATAGTATTATATAAGGTCTAGAGGGAATTATAGGTAGAGAAGTAGAGAGTATATAAGAAGTTAAGAACTATAATTACTAAGTTACTCTTACCTAACCTTCTTAAGAGAACTCTAATAGAGAGGACTATTAGGGGTATTGTTAAGCTCCTATATAACCAACTCAAGCCTAACTACCTTACCCTCTAGGAATCCCTTAAGTAAGAGATAGTTACTCTCTCTCTCCTACTATATAGGAAGCCTATTAAGACCTTTATTTAAGACTAGATTAGGTAGAGTAATAGGAGGAAGGAGTCTAAGACAATAGCTAGATATAAGCTAACCTTAGCTTTTTTTAAAGTAATAGAACTATTCTATCTAGGGTAATATTTACTTAGGAGGGGATTAATAATAGAATAAATAACTAACTCATAACTAGAGGATCTAGATAAGGAGCTTAAAAGCTAGGAAATGTTCTTCTAGTTTAAGGACTCTACTAACTTTAAATCTAAAGTAGGTAGGTCTATAGCTATAGCAACCTCTATATTATTATTATTATCCTCTCCTAAAGATAAACTACTTTACCCCTACTTAGGAAGGTACTAGTACAATAAGTATTTCTACCTTAACCCTAACTTCCCTAGACTATTAATATAGAAGCTAAAGAGAGAGACTAAGGAAATGATTAAGAAGAAGCTAAAGTTAGACAAGAGGTTCAAAGACAACGTAGAAAAATCAATTACCCGCTAGAAGTCTACTTAGTTATTAACTTCTACTTCTATACTATTAACTAATAAGTTAGAATTATTAGACAAACCAACCAAGATAGTAGTAGTATTAGTAATAGGAGGGTTCTATAGCTACCTATTAGTTACTAGCCTTAGGTAAGATAATATGAACTATACAGTTATACTTAATAGTAGAGCTAATATCTATATTATTAACGAATCTATAAGATGCAGAATCATCTTATTACGCCCTACTACCAAGGATAACTAGTTGATCTCTAGAAACTATATCTACTAACCTAAGGTAGTTGTAGAAGCTATTGTCTACCTATCTACTAAGAATGATTATAACCTTAACCTCTACCTTACTAATGCCCGCTTTATCCCCGAGTTCTTTACTAGCCTTATCTTACTTCAGAAGTTGAACAAGATTAACCTATACTATAATACTTTTAACTACCCTAATAAGCTTATTACTAGAGATAAGTATAGTTAGAAATTACACTTCTATAAGCTGTTTCTATATAAAATAGGTTACTAGATTATAGAACATCTTCCCTAACCCTTAGTTGCTATAGTAGTAGCTGTCTTATCTTCTAAACCTAGGAAACCTTTAGAAGCTATACCTAACTAATAGTATAGACTACTAGGC
>JH792727.1:2003-13496 GCA_000291705.1 Sphaerulina populicola P02.02b | reverse complement strand
AAGTAGTCTTTCTGTCTTTCTTTCTAGCTCTAGAGCTAGGTCCGGGGACGTAAGGTCGGAAGTCGGATTGCCTATAGGCGGGTAGGTTAGGTAGGTAGGTAGGTAGGTAGGGATATAGGGTAGTAGGCCGGGCCGGGCTAGATATATCAAATTCTATAGATATAAAGGGGCTATAGGTAGTAACTATCTTTTATACGTAATAGCGCGTACGATACTAGGTAGATCGAGGTAATAGTCGCGTTAAAAGAAAGTACTTTACGAGAGCTTTCTGCTTTCTACTAATACAAAAATCGTATCGATCGGTTATATAGCGGGTACGCTATAGTCGTTCGAATTCGGGGGGGGGGTCGATATACGACGAGTTAAAAGGGTACTTCGGTAAGGATAAAACGGTTACTTTAATCCGCCGGAAGTATTTCTAGCTAGGTATATCTACCGAGGTATCCGATTACGTTACCGAGTACGACTCGTACTAGAAGGTAAAGGTACGTCGCTATCGACCGTACGGCGAGCTAACTACGCTACCGATACCTAAGAGGCTATTCTAGGAGCTAACCTATAACTTTATTACGGACCTTCCGAAGTTCCGCCTAGTAAGCGAAGCAATAGCGTATATAATACGATCCTTATAATCGTTAATAGGTATATAAAGATAGTTACGTTCGTACCTACTACTAAGAAGTATACTAGCGTAGATCTCGTTAATATACTCGTTAATAAGATTGTCTATTGTTTTAGCTTGCCCGCGGGTATAGTAAGCGATTACGGATTAGTGTTTACGTCGTAGTTCTAGTCTAACTTCTATTATAAAGCGTAGGTAAAACGTAGGCTAGGTATAGCCTTCTACGCTCAAACCGACGGCTAAACTAAACGGATGAATTAAGTAGTAGAGACCTACTTACGTATCTACTACTTAGAGTAGTAGGACAATTAGGTAGGTATACTTACTTAGGCCGAGTTTGCCTATAATAATAGTAACTATACTGTCTTAAAGATATCCCCCTTTAAAGCCTTATATAGTTTTATCCTAGAGCTAGCGACTCGTACGATAGACACTCGGAGCGAGCTTATAGAAAGGGAGGTACCGGCCGTAGCTAATACTATAGAACGGCTGAAATAGAACTATAAGACCCTAACCAAACGCGAGTAGCGCGTAAGGAAAGCGTAGAAGAAGTTCCTTAACGAGAAGTATACCCTAATAAGCTTTAAAGTAGGTAATATAGTATTACTATCTACTAAGAACCTCCGGCTAAAGGTACCTACTAAGAAGTTTACTAATAAGTTTGCTAGACCGTTTAAGGTTATCGACGTCGTCGGAAAGTAGGCTTATTGCCTAGCTCTCCTAGTAGGATCGCTAATCTACAATATATTCTATATCTTATACCTCGAGCCGTATCGGAGTCGCGTAGGAGAAGCGTATAAGGGCAGCTTACCGCTTCTAGACGAAGAGGGCCTCTACGAGGTTAAGAAGATCTTAGGAACGTATTAGGATTTATACCGAACAAATATATAGAAAACTAACAGATAGGCCGATATAGCCTATAATAGTCCGATAAGGCCTATACTAACTCAAGAAGGGCTAGACGAGCCTAATACGACTTAAGAAGGTTTATAAGAGTTATATACTGCCTAAGCAAGGCTAGACCGAGGACTCGGACCCGGATAAGGGACCGAGATATTCTAAATTAGATCGGAGGGGCTAAAGACGCTCTCCGATCGACTATCCTATATAGATATAAGGGGAGAGTACCCTATAGGTTCCTCTCCTAAGCGATTCGAGTAGTATTCTTCTACTAGATACTTTAGCCTATACATCTTATCCTTTTATAGAACGCGCCTAAGGAAAGGCGTAAGGTAGTACTTAGTACGCTAGAGTAGCTAGCCTAAGGAATTCGATTAGTAGGAACCTAAAGAGTATATAGGCGACTACGCTACGCTCGACGAATTCGAGGCGTAGCCGAAGCGTACTAGAGTAGTACGTAAGTAGCTATATAATCAGAACAGTTGCCTTAGAGGCAAGTTGTTAGTAAGACTACTATAGTAAATATTCAATAGTAAAATCTCTATAGTAAGACTACTATAGTAAGACTTCTATCGTAATACCTTATATAGTAAGAACCTATAGTATTAAAGCAACTTTTAATAAATAAATATATAAAGAATCAAAAAACGTACTAAAGCAGAAAATAAAAAGCGCGCGTAGGCGTAGCGCAAGAGAGATAGTAGAGAGAGTTACCCGTCTACGGTAAGGGCTCTATAGACGTTAGTAACGACGTCCTCCTACGCTTCCTACTACCCTTGCTAGCGGTAGTAGGAGTAGGAGCGGTAGTAGAAGCGGTAGTAGCAGCCGGACCGGAAGCAAAGGTACGAGTAAGGGCGTCGTTATTGTCGCCGCTATCGTTGTCGTCGTCGTCGCTACTATAGTCCTCGCCGGACTAATCCGGCTCCTAATCCCTTATCTTAGGGAAGGCCGTAGCTACGGCCGCGTCTAGGGCCGTACTAGACGTACTAGCTATACGGGCTATCTACGAGACGTATAAGTACGTACGTAAGGCAAGGGCAAAGGGTAAGGTAACTTACTTTGTACTAAAGCTCAAAAATGCTCTATAGGGTACTAGTAGCTTTCGCCCTCTCTAATAGCTCTATACCGGCGAGTACGCTACTAGCCGTAGGCGCAATACTACTACTCTCTATAGTACCTCCTTTCTTAGGTATATCGTATATACCTACGGACTTCCCCTTGTTTGCCGTAAACACTCGTTTGCTCTAGGTAATAGAATTACCTAGCCGAGTAAGGCGACGCCTTAGTTAGTCTATACGAGGACTAGGGAAAGTAGCCCTCGCGTAGGAGGCGCGTAGGGCAAGTAGGTACTTAGCCTAATAGACGAGGTTCGGATCCGTTATATGTTTATACTTATACCGGCTATTAGCGTAGCGAGTATACTTCTTCTTTAGGCCTAGCGCTATAGCGCCGTTATAGGCCGGACCTATATATCCGTTCTATTAACTAGTAATATATTAGTAAGACAGCTAAGCAGCGGAGCGTATAACAAGCGTATACAATATAACTTACTTTTCTATATATACCCGAGGTACCGGAGGTATACCTTTCTACCGTTGTCGGCTCTACCTAAGACAACGCTATAAGGCAGACGGGTAATCGGTAACTAAGCCGCGTACTTAGGTAATATAATACTAGAAAAGGTATAGTATATATATATATACGTTGTACGTACGTTCGTACTACGAGGCGAGAGCGGAGCGAAAGCAAGAGAGAAAACGGACGATACTAAGGAAAACTAGGGCGTAGGAGACAAGAAGCGAGCGAGAGAAAAACGTTACTATATTATACTAGCGTTACTAGGTAATAGAATGTTTGCTACTTTGTTTGTTACTAACTTACTACGTATAGTTAGATTGTTGTTGTATTCTATACTACGCTAGAGTACGGAATGCCTATAACTACTAGGATTTCTATTATAGCGACTAATATACGGAATACATACGTATTACGTACGTTGCTAGGGGTAGCTCTATTAGGGAGAGGAGATAATTGTAATAGCTAGGTTCCCCTAAACCTATACAACCTATATAACCCCTAACCTCCTATATATACGGCCTAAGGGACCTATATAAGGGTCTACCTAATCTACCCGGATAGCCGGACTATTAAGGTTCTAAGAGGAATTTACTTTAGGCCTCGGACGGCCTTATAGGTAGGGCGTAGGGTAAGCGTATAAGTATATTAGTCTACTCGTACCCCTTTATTCGGAAGGGTAAGAATTAGTTTATATACTTTCCTACGTAGTAGGAAAGAGGACGCTCTATATATCGCTATATACCCCTCTCTTACAATTTCTAATCGTATTACAAAAAGGTTATTAGGTTACTATATTAGGCAATCTAGGGTACTAAGACAAACTGCGACTAACTTTAGTAACTACAATTAAGTTAGCTATAGTTGGTCGTAGTTTCAATCGTAGTTTATAACTATAGTAACTATAAAAAGTATTTAATAGCTATATTTTTTGCTATAGTATACCCTAAGCGCGTTTAATAGCTTTCTAAACTATAGTTTTTAAACTATAGTAACTTCGATTTTGTACTATTAAATAGCCTCTAAAGTTAGATCGTCTACAATTTAGAACTACCGTATTCTAAGTATAGTTAATAGGTCGAAAATTGTATTTAATAGAGAATTGTAGTTACTACGGCAACTTCGATTTTATACTATTAAACAGCCCCTTATTCTCTAGGTATATTTCCTCCTAATACGTATACTACCCCTTATAGGGGTACTACGGATATAATAACTAGCTCTATATCAATTTTGCAAATAGCCTCTAATACCTAAGAAAGTAGAACCTAATTCGTAATAGCCTAACTTATACTATCAATAAAACTATATAGTTCTTATTAGCAAATTTTGACTTAGTGCAAAGGACTGCCTCTTCTTACGTTGACGTATAGAATAGGATAGTAAACTAGAAGAACTATAAGGCAAACTAGGCTATATATATGTTTCCAATACTATAGGTAAAGAGTATAACCCGATATAATTCCTATACTCCTAAGAACGGTTGGCTGCACGGATGCATTGGCCTTTCTGCTAGTAGCAGTAATACGGTTAGCGATATAGATATGAAGGTGTCGAGCTAGTAGATGGTCGGCCCGTAGATGAGGCTCAAGCCAAGCGCTAGGAGGTAAATTGCATCAGAACGAGCGGACCGATAATATTATATGTCGGACCGGCCTTTTCAATACCCAACATGCATTTCCGAAACCCTAATAGAAGATATGAACTATCCCAACCGCCAACCGGTTCCATTTGATGCGCGTACTCTCAGCGGGCACTGTGCGACCCAGACACATACGACTTAATCATGGCACTCATCACGTTTTTCACGCTGTGTGGAAAGAGATTTATGACGTGCCTGTGGAATGCGGGTTTGTTCCTCTTGCCATCGCCCGTCCATATGCTATTGCAACATCATCCTATCCGACATGAGTTACACAAGGAAGTTCGTGGCGACACTGCTTATCTGGATGGACTCCGCGGTATCGCAGCACTGATTGTTTATTTCCTCCATCACGGCATGATCTTTGATAGTACCATTCTGCTTGGTTACGGCCCCGGACTGGGCGACTCTTTGCTCCACCTCCCGCTCCTCCGAATTGTGCGCTCAGGGAAGGCCATGGTCCGCGTGTTCTTTGTGTTATCGGGCTACGTTCTCACCATATCGCCGGCCAAATATATGCAAGAGCCTGAGGATGCAGGGAGACTTCATTCTTGCCTTGCTATTGGAACGGTAAAACGACCTTTGAGACTCTTTCTACCACCCCTTGCGGTCACCTTTTTGGTCATGCTCCTGGTAGCCCAAGGGGCGCATCCGACCGCACAACAGCTGTCGACGTTTCCTGCGCGACTGGAGATCTACACTGTTATACACCAGTCCACTTTCGCCTTGCAGATCCTTGATTGGCTTGGCTTTGTTTTTTCAAGCTGATGAACCCGTGGCAGTGGACGGAGTCTCTCTTCGCCAATATGCAAGACTCTTACTATGGAATGCACCTATGGACCATACAAACAGAATTTCGATGTTCCATCATCGTTTTTATGGTCTTGCAAATTCTGTCTATCGCAAAGCGACAGACCTCCCGATGGCTCTTGCAGTTACTGCTTGTGGCGTACTGTATCGCCTGGTCTCGCTGGGATGTGGCGCTTTTCATTGTTGGGATGGCCTTATCACTTGCAGATGCTGCACAGAATTGGCGCCAAAGTTACTCCATTCTTGACCCAGTCGACTCTACCATCCACGAGGCTATTGAAAACCTGGACTACTGCGAAGACACCACAAGTCGAGAAGTCAAATTACACAAGATCCAATTTCGCAGCCTTTCTACCGCCACCTTCTCGACCCTTGTTCTGCTCATCGGGTTATGGATGCTTTCTTACCCTGATGACAAGGCCCGACATGCCTTAGGGTTCGAGCTCGCCAGCCAAATCATTTCAAGTGCAGATGTATGGCAATCCGTGGGCGCTGTGGCACTCCTTTGGTCGGCGGGTCGGTTGCACTGTGTACAGCGATGGTTGAGTACAAAGCTGTTGCAGTACCTTGGGTCACTCTCGTTCTCTTTGTATCTTGTGCACTACCCCTTCCTCGAGATACTGGGTTGGAAATTGCAGCTGATGTGTCAGGTTCATGTCACGGGCACTGTGGAGGAGATGGGCGTCCCGAAGTCCATTGCCGGTCTGGTTGGGAATGGATCTGGGCTGCTAGTTGTGACTACTCTACTGCTCTACATTTCTGACGTAGCTTACAGAGCAATAGATCTTTCGAGTCAACGGCTTTCACGCTGGTTGGTTAGCACGTTATGACTGCCAGATATGCGAGTTTGGAGCGAAACATGTAGTGTGTGTGGCATTCATATTCGCCGAGTTTCCGACTTCGTAGGCCAAAATTGTCAACGTGCATGAAACAATTGTGCTTCAACTGCTGGTAGGGTGGCTCTTTCCGAATGATCTGACTGCACTCCGATCATGTGGGAGAAGCACGACTGCACGGAGGCAGGCGCTCCGTTCCCTCTCCGTATGTTTGGATGAACCCGGCGAGATTCTGTGGCATGCGCTGTTGGTCGGCAGTGCAAGTCTGGCCGACGACACTTGAGACCGAGATACAGCCCGGAAAGACAACCCGAATGCAACCAGCAGCAGGACTCAAGAAATGCAGCTGGGTGCTCGGTATTTCTCAGCCTCGCTTCCGGACTGTCGATATTGCCGACATATGCGAATCTGGTATTGCACTTCTCGGAAATACATGTATGTACAGGGAACGGACTCTCAGTCTCAGGGCGTCGCTGCTGATCCGGAACTCGCGGCTCTCCCAATCCTTAGATGAAGCCACTCGGAATAATGGCAATGAGTGTGGTCCGAAGGACGTCCAGTTCGGCAATTCGGACAACTGGTCGGTTCGTCCAGTCAGCTCGTCGGACTGTCCTTGGGATATGTAGCTATATAATTGGCAACGCCAGTGACGTTTGAAGTGCCAATTGTCTTCCTAATTGAGCCTCACGAGACATTATGAAGTCTGCTCTGATTACTACCTTCGCCCTCTGGGTGGCATTTTCTGCAGCTCTGCCACAGCCTATTCAGAGCGACTCCAACCTTGAGTAGGTGAATCCATGCAGATGCGGAAACCAGCGATGACCGCTCGGAGCTAAAATTTCGTGAAGGAAGCGTTACTACTTGATCAAGTACCGCAACGATGAGACCACCGACCATCCGGGGAAGAGAGATCTCTCCGACGTCGAGTAAGTCGATTTCTATCTCATAGCGAGCCCTTGGGGACTTTTGGAGCTAATACGTCCGTGTAAAGGAAGCGTACGTACTTGATCAACTACCGCGACGAAGACCCCACTCACCCTCCGGAGAAGAGAGATCTCTCCGACGTCGAGTAAGTCGATTTCTATCTCATAGCGAGCCCTTGGGGACTTTTGGAGCCAATACGTCCGTGTACAGGAAGCGTTACTACTTGATCAAGTACCGCAACGAAGACCCCACTCACCCTCCGGAGAAGAGAGATCTCTCCGACGTCGAGTAAGTCGATTTCTATCTAATAGCGAGTCCTTAGTACCTTTTCTTGGAGCTAACAGCTTCATTAAGGTAGCGCGCGTACTTGATCAAGTACCGCAGCGATCACGACGCCCCAAGCAACAATTGCGTTGAATTCAGGTACACTGGAGTTCCTTGTCCACCGCCAGATCGGATGTGGTTCGTTTGGTAGGATTTGGAACTCTGGAAGAAGGAGACTCATCTACACACGGTTGGCCATCTTGAGAGGGAGGACGGTGTCGACGAGAACATTTGATTCTGCACACATTCGTTAAATAAGCTAAAAATCTTGCTAGAACAATTTTTTGCAAGCGTCGGGAAGGTGAAGGTTCTGCTTCCTGCGCGTCTCTTCATACCCGACCTCCATCCTATAGGTTTCCGAAGTGTAAGGTGTACTGAATAGGGCCGCATCGCTTCTTCTGGAGCAGTTGCACACGTCTCGCCATGTGTATGCCTGGAAACTTGAAACCCCCTCGCTTGGTTATCTGACCGCACGCTGAGCGGATTCTATCGTCCTGAGAATGACGTGAGGAGGTTGTTTCAGCATATGCGATATCCTGGAGAATATCATATGTGCGTTGGCCAGCGAGGAAAGGTGCTGCCGAGCCTGATCAGGCTTCGGCGAGGCCGATAAAAGCTTGCAGGTAACGGTCAAAGCGAGTTCAAGGATGCTCCTATGCGAGGTCAAAGTCTGTGCATGCTAGAGTACTGAATGGCAAGCGGCTTACTGATCCAGAATCAATTCGCTAACCTCCAGTGAGCTGATCCAACGGAGTACATGTGCGGCCGAACAGGGGTCCCGGAAGAGCGGCAAACCGATATCGCCGCCAGTCGCCCCGTCCGGCGGTAAGCCAAGCTCCAGAGCGCGGCGTTGAATTGCAAAGGCAAGTCCAAAGTAGACGCAAGTGAGCCTCAGTCCGGAGCGGCGGTCTTTGCGGTCAGCTGACAAATACTCCGGCACAGCCGAGTCCAAGTCTCTGTAGGTCATCGGTAGGCGTGTCTTCCAGTCTGCAAGGGCAACGAAAAGCCCATCTACGGAACTCGCGACATTTTCCGGCGGTGAACGGCCATATAGTGTTCGATGGAGAGCACTAGAGATGCGCTGTAGTCCGCACATGGCGACATGCCACCCAACCTGGTCAAATTTCGCCTTCTGTTCTCCTGACTGGATCTGCGGCTGTTCCTGAATTATGAGATGCAACAGAGCCTATAGGAGTCAGTTTGATTCTGGTAGTTTGCCAACTACTTGACTGAGATGTATGTCTGAGACCGCTTACAGTATTCCTCCCTCGCAGTACCTTCCATACCGTTTCTGTACAACAGAAGCTCCAGAAGACGCGGCATATTTCTTCGTCCTTTTCAAAAAGGTCTCCACAAAAGTTTGGTGGACGGTAGAGCTCAAATCCGATCAAGTCTATACTTCTAATCATCTCGGAAATCAGCGACGGCAGCATTTTCGCACAACATTTCGAAGCCAAATCAATCTGCAGAGCTCATGTCAGTTCCATTCTACGAGTGTTATGTGCATGTGTCTGTTCACCATGGAGAGTAAGGCCTGCAAGCTGTCATTAGTAATCTTTCATTTCCGCAGATGCGTAAGAGCGTACCTGAAGGTGATGAACTGTTTGTTGTTCGTGCCGACATGCGATCAGGCTGTTGCAGGCTTTTTGGAACAAAGCTGTAGTGGTATGCAGGTCATTCGGCAGAGGACAGCTTTGACCTTCAAGAGCGATCAGTAAGGCACCATTCGCAGTCAAACTATTAATGAATGCTTCCTGTGCCAGATCCACTACCTGTCCCGAGAGCGCTTTGGATGCCAGCCTATCGACGTCGTATTTGGTCATATACTGTAGCACGCCTCCGATTTCGTCGAAACAGCCTATCGCAGAGTTTAGTATTTGCCATTGAAGCAAGGGCTGCGAAATACGAACGCTCCAAGCAGTTTTGTACGACAGATGGGCTTAGGTCTGGTATCGTCGTATCGCAGAATGATAACTGGACTTCCACTATTTGAAAATTCGGTTGAATACCGAGCAGTGCCTGTGAATGAAGAGCACTACCGAAATCTTGGCAGAGGACATCGAGCGAAACCTCGCTCTGTCTAACAGGTTCTCGCTGACTGTTGAGGTGATCAATCATCACCGTCAAAGATCATGTTGTCGGATGTTGTCGGATTATCTTACCCGTGAGCTACTGCTTCTGTGCTATCGTCATCCGTTGCGTTATTTACCGGGTCGATCGATTCGTTTTGCATGCTAGCGCTCCATGACCAATCTACCCAAAAGTCTTGTTCGAGCGAAATGTTTCCATCGAAGTGTGGAGATGCAGATATGCCATGCGGTGTCAACAAAAGGCCTTGAGTCAAGTCATCATCGACGCTGGGTGGTTGTGTCACGGATACGTCAGGCGAAGCTCCTGTATCCGGGCGCTCATGATGAGGCCCGTTGGCTTTGCGTACGCTCCCGTCATTGCTGGGCAGTGGTGCTGTTGTTCTGCCCTTTTCATATGCACAATGAGGCAACTTCAGTCGCTATCCACACTCAACATTAGCTTCTATACGAGCACTGCCAGGATGCGGAACAGAATACCCACTTCACAGTTCCCACACAAGGGCTTCGCACCATTGCCTAGACAGGCCAGAGTATTAGTGAGGTTGCGGAGTAATCGCTAGCCGTATCATATGTTCCTACATCTAATTTTCTTCCGCTGACAAAATGTGCAAGCCCCTCGACGCCGTCTAATGATCTGGTGGTCTCGTTCTCGTGAGATGTGGGACGTCATCGTGTGCGTCGGTATGGAAGATTGACGTAGTGTGCAGCTCAGCTGATCGTCAATGTAGCGTCTCGGCCTGTCAGTCGGCTGCAAAGGGTCAGACGGCTGCAAAGGGACTTTGTATTACTGCAGCAGCTCTATGCCATGCTTGTCGACCAGGCTATACTGCCCAACAACTCAAAGCGCATTGACTGAGGTCCCGTTAATACGACCCTTGCACGGTTCATTTCGGATGCTAGCTTGCTACCTTGCCCTTGTTACTCGACTGCCAACTTCCCTATATTATGCCTCCCTTGTCCGAGTTGTTGTGATCCCTAAGACCGGAGATCATTCGTCTACGGGCAGCCCTGAACATATCGACACGTCACGCACCCCTATATCTCGTTACCTATCAACGTAAACCTTCGTGTATTCAATATCGCGCTGATTCGCGCACTTCTATATGTCGCGTTGTTGTCGTGCTGTCGCGGTGCCGTACTGTCGCATTGTCGTACTGTCGCGCCTCCCCTATTATATAAGCGGCGTACCTGTAGGAGGTACGGTTTGTTTGTTTGTTTGTTTATTGGTACGGAACGACCTCCAAGCGAAGCAAAGGTTAGGCGTAGGGGGGAGTAACGGCCAATCAATCAGCAAAAAGGGTATATATATAGCTAGCTGTATAGGTAGGGTTGGAAATTCCACAGAGCGCACGCTCTGATTGGCGCGATCTTTGGCGGTAGGGCACGCTAGACTCAATGCGTTACTACCTCAAAAAAAGGCCTACCGTAGAAAGAAAGCTTAGCCGTACCTACCTACCTACCTACCTACTTACCTACCTGCCTGCCTACCTACCTACCTCCTACCTAGTATTGCTACTTTGTAACTAATAGTTACTAATAGTAATTGTTAATATAAATAAATAAGTTGTATAGTGTTTTGATTAAGTATCTGTCTAGTAGGTATTTATATATATATACTAACTTATATATATGTCTATTTGTATTAAACAGATCTTATAAGTTATATATTATATAGTTTGGAAGTTACCTAAGTTATATACGTTCTAGTTAGTTCTAGGTTAGATACCTAATATACCTTAGTTATATAATATACCTAATATACCTAATATG
>JH792724.1:2356-12514 GCA_000291705.1 Sphaerulina populicola P02.02b | reverse complement strand
ACGAGTCGAGTTTTCTCGATATTACGAACCAAGTATACCTAATAAACGCAAGAACAAGATTCAAGCCTTATTGCTGAAATCAAGTTATATACTACTCGTAACTTATTTGATATATAGGTAAAAATTCCTCCTCTTCCTCTCTATTTTCCTTCTTCTTTACACCTACGCACGCACGTACGCACTCACGCACGCACTCACACACCTACTTACGCACGCACGCGCGCACTCACACATACATATACACACATACACTGCGTCCGCCGCTGCTCCGCTGCCCGCCGCTGCTCCGCTGCCCGCCGCTGCTCCGCTGCCCGCCGCCGCTGCCTACGCCGCTGCCTCTACCGCACTACTACCACCCCCTGCCGCTACGATGGCAAGACAGCTGTTCGGCCTTCCGCCGATAATAGAAGAATCTTGGTCTGTATGTATATATACGTCTTAGAAGAATACACCTCTTAGAAGAATATACCTCTTAGAAGAATATACCTCTTAGAAGAATACACCTCTTAGAAGAATATACCTCTTAGAAGAATCGCTAATATATTACATTGTAGCTAGAATATCAAGCACGCTGCGCTGCTGTTGCCCGTAGAGTAACGAGAGGTAGCACTTCGCGCTAGTCTAGGCGCGATAGTCAAATGTACGTATTTACCTACCTATAGGATGTATACTATATTGACAATACTAATAATACCCTAGAATGGCTGTATATAGTAATGCTGTTTTCGAGCGCCGCTTCGCGGCCGATATCGAACTAGCCGTATATACTAGTAGAGAAGAGAATCTTCGGTTCTCGCTCGCTCGCTCCCTTATTGCTATAGCTAATACAGCTGCTACTGCTGCTGCTGCTACTAATGCTACTACTACTGATACTGCTGCTACTAATGCTGTTACTACTGCCTGCGCGGCCGTTGGGTTTGGCGACGACGACGATAATAATGATTTCGGTGGTAGATTCTCGTAAGCAGCCTATTTGAATGTAAGGACTGATTATTATAATACTTACGTATACGCAGTATAAACGACGCATACGACGACGACGATAACAAGACGACTGCTACTATCGCTGCTATCGCTGCTCTGGCTTCACCGCTACTACTACTACTACTACTACTACTACCACTACGTCTTATACCCGCTGCTCTGCCTTCGCCGCCGCTACTACTACTACTACTACTACTACTACTATATCTCTTGGCTTCGCCGCCGGCAACACTACTACTACTACTACTACCTCTCCTACCTGCTATAGTCCTACCTGCTGTAGTCCTGCCTACTGTGGTCGTTCCTCCTATTAGGGCTGCGCCTTCGCCTAGCCGTCTATTAGGTACGCGGCTAGTACTTAATAACATTTACCGCCCTATAGCGGTGAATGAGTAGTAGTCGGTCTCCGACTATCGGTAGAATTCTACTATTAATTAGGCTAACGCTAGCAAATTCGATAGTATCTATCGATACTCTAAAGTTAGCCAAATCTAGGAGACGGGTATAGCCCGCCCTAGAGGCCCTTGTAGCGAGTGCGCTCGGCGCGGTCTGAATGATTGTCGGGTATTAGAGGCTGGCTAGAAATGTGGCTACTGCCGTAATAACTCGATCGCAAAGGCGAAGTATATTTAATTAAGTATATCAATATAGAATTCCGTCGCTCTCCTAATTAGTCTAATATACTAATCGCTTCCGTCTTAGAATCCCTACTACGTCTCAACCCAATCGCTCTTAAAGCCGCCGCCCTTCTTCGCCTCTACTTGTCGCTCTTCGTTAATAATACCCGATTACCTACCTAATTGTTCTAAGACGAAGCGATTAGCGTCTTAGAATAATGACTACGTTTCAAAACAATCGCTTTACCCGCGGATTCAAGCTTAATAAGTCTCTCAAAGCCGCTACCCTTCGCCTCTGTTTGTCGCTCTTTGTTAGCGATACCCGCTTAATTGTTATAAGACGTAGCGATTAACGTCTTAGAACAATTGCGACGTCTTAAAACAACTCGCCTCTGTTTGTCGCTCTTAGTTAGTAATACCCAAATACTAACAAATAGATTCAATTCAAGAACTATCTAATATTACCCTAAGGTATCTAATCGTGCCTTAATGTCTGCGACTCGCCGAGCGAGTGCAGTACCCCTACTCCTTACAGGCTAACTAGCATCGCATCCAGTCTTCGCGTATCGCTTACAGTAAGTACATCTCTTACTATTAATACTATCTACTTTGTATAGTAGGTCTCGGCGAACATACTAGTAATACGGATCTAGTGTATCAATCCCTTGATAAGTCTCTATAATCCTACCGGCTTAGTCGAATTTCCGAATATTGTTCTTTACGAGCTTCCCCTTCCTAATATTATGTCTAGTAGAGTTATTAAGCTAGCCTTACTACTTCGTAGGATCGTAGAACCAGAAATCGGATACCGTAGTAGTAGTAGGACGACGAGGAAAGGGATCAGTTTCCCGTACAGTTATTGCTTCGTCGCCTTCTTGCATTATCTCTAGGGCGAGTATAACAGTCGCGAGGACACTAAATCGGTAAGGTAAGTATATATTCTCTAGTATAGATACGGCCTTGTTTATACTTAGCTCGAGAAGACATTATAGCGCTAGGTATATTAATACTATGTATGTATATATATACTTGGAAGAACCGATAATAACAATAGCAACGACCTATTAAGTACCTAACTTATAGCGACGACAAAGCCGCGACGACGATAAAGCGACAAAGTCGTAACGACGATAGATCCGCGACGATAACAAAGCATTAACGGATCCGGCGATATTAATAGCGATAAGTACAGACTGAAAGAGGTTCTTCGAAGGTCTAGATCGTAGTAGTACTTACGCAATTGCTTAGAGACGTGAATAGTCGATACTTCCGACAATAATATACGTCTCAGAACAATTCAGCTACTCAAAGCGATAGAACGACGACGATACGATACTACTGTATACGTCTTAGAACAATTCAGCTACTCAAAGCGATAGAACGACGACGATACGATACTGCTGTATACGTCTCAGAACAATTCAGCTACTCAAAGCGATAGAACGACGACGATACGATACTACTGTATACGTCTTAGAATAATTCAGCTGCTCGCGACGATATAACGACAACGATACTTACGACAATACTTACAACGACGACAACGACAACCCTAGCCTTAGAACAATTGCGAGTAGGCGTCGTAGTATATACCTCGTACGATTGTTTTGAGACGTATATTTCTACTACCTACGTCTCAGAACAATTCTTGGCGCTACCGATATACAAGATACATCTCCCTACTATATCAATATAACGACAACGCAACGAGATATAATTATATACTTGGTAAGGACTATAGATGGATTCCCCGTATTAACCTTAGCGAGTAGTCAAAATATACAGTTTGGAAATCGATTATACTATTAATCTGAGACTAGGCTTCGAAATAGTACTATTTCAAGAGGAAAACGTTAATATATAGGAAAGTCGCTTATACAAACGATACTTATTCGACCTCTACGAATCACCTTATACTAATATATAGACTATCCGATATAATAGTTGATATACGTATAGTACCTATAGTCGACTTGGCGTAGCTAGCTTAATACTAGCGTCGGTTCTATACGATAACTCAACGACGCGACGTCGTATTAGTATGATTTCTGGTTTACTAGACTTGTATAGTACTACGGTATTAAGTCCGGCTATAATATTAGTATGCCTTGGTATTGTTGTAAAGTTGATAAAAAGATAAGGAAGCTTCTTAGTATACGTACGTAGCTTGTCCTCAGACCCTCTAGAGCGAGACCTCTACCCCGGAAACTGATGCCTCAGGCATCAATCGAGCTCCGAGGGTCAGAGAAGGAGATAGGGTAGGCAAGGCCTACGGCGCCCTAGGAGTTTTAAGAAGGATTTTGATTTATTTTGATTTAGTTTGATTTATTTTGAGTAATTAAGGGACTAACGGAACAGGTAAGGGGAGTTGGTTGGGCTTGGTTTAGTTAGTACTCTCGCTTTGCTTTCCTTGCGTTAAAAGTGGTTTTAAGCCCCTAGTTTCTAGGGCACGGGATACACTCCCCTTAGTAGAGAGAAAGAAGAAGATAAGAGAAACGGGGAAACCCGAATAAGACCGGAAGGGTCCTCTAGAGGGCCCTACCCGTCCTACATAGTCATAGACTCAGACAGGACGTTAATGGAATAAACAAACAAACAAACAAACAATAATACTGCACTTTGAAGAACTCTCCTCCGTAGCGCCACTTATTAGTCGCGCTACTAACCATTACCTGTTGGTTACGCCTCTATAGGCGGCCTAAGATCAAGTTCGGCTCTAGTGTGTCGTAGGCGTAGAACAAGCCTCCCGACGTACGTTCCTTGCCCGTAGAGTCTACGAGTATAATACGCAAGTAGTGCGTACCGTAGTAGTAACCTATCTGTCCTATAAAGGACGTTGCTAGGGGAAGGATAGCATTTTGACGACGGGCTAGGCTATACTGCAGTATAAAGCTACGAGACACTATATTGATATCGGCGGCGTCGTCCAAGATTATAGTCGCTGCTACGCGCTTATTATACGCGTCGACTGCTCCGTTAAGCGTGCGGGTATAGTGTGCCTAGATAGGTAATAGGTCGTCGCCGTGCTCGATTTTAGTATCTAGAGGTCGCGACTCTTCTCCGATGCCTTGCCTTTTTTTGGATCAGACTGCGAGTCGGCTACGGTTACCTTGCGGACCGCATTCGAAGACTTTTTACGGTCGGTATAGTTAGGGCAGATAGAGTCGGAAGCGATATGACCCTTCTTCTTGTACGAGTAATACTCAAGGTTCTTATACCTAGGTACGGTAGAGCTAGAGGATGCTTTGCTATTACCTCCGCTACGACTACTGCGGCTCTTGCTGCGATCGCTACGGTCGTTACGACGCTTAGGTACGTCACTCTCGGTACGCTTGCGTTTGCCCTACGCGCTGTTATCGCGGCGGCCGTAATGATCGTCCTTCTAACGGACGGAAAGGGAAAGGTCAGCCTGTTCTAGGCGACGAGCCAAGGCGACAAGGTCGGTACGCTTAGTAGGGATCTTATAACCCTTAACGATATCCTTGCGAAGCGACGGCTTCAACTTGGCGAGGAGGTAGCGAGTTAGCTGCGCTTCGGTATAGTCACCGAGTTGGGCTTCTAAGTAGCTAAGCTGACCGGCGAAGTAGCGTACCCCCTGCTCGGGGCCCTGCTTAGCCTTGTCGTAGTCGATCATTACCCCGATTAGGCGATTCGACTAGTTACCGACAACGTTGTGTAACTACTCCTTGAAGTCACTCCAAGTATAACCGTTAGGGGGCTTGCTATTGTCGTACTTATTATACTACGTCTCCTACGCTTCGCCTGCGAGCTATATAATTCCGTACAGTACCTTGTCTGTATCGGTACGATACTCTCGCGGGCTGTTGAGAAAGATAATGTCCAAGCTGCGGATAAACTCGCGACACTCTTTGTCGGTTTCTCCCTTAAAAGCCTTTGGTTTACGAACCTTAGGCCTACGGGTAGAATACGAGTCGCGGGCGACTCGCAGGTCGCTCGTACGAACCACGTCGTCCTCCTCGGAGTCAGACGGCTGTTCTAGTACGAGTAACATAGACGGTGTCCGTATCGATAGGGTACGTGTCGCTAAGGTACCTCGAAGGCTTAGTTGAGCGTACTACCGTAGCAGACGCTAGTACTCCTCTTCGGCGGCTCGAAGAGCTATCTCCTCGCGCAGCCTATTGTTAGCCTACTCGAGTTGCGTAAGTCTCGCCTACGCCTCGGGTACGAGTCCAAGCTAGGCAGAGGGAGTCTCTCGTAGAGGGACTTCCTCTCCTAGTTAGTAAGGTTACGCCTGAGGTTGCGCTTCCGCCTACGGTTGGGTGCGGCCTTAGGTTTCCGTAGAGGCTAACGCTTCTCCCTAAGGAGGTTCGTTATCCTCTGCTTCGCCTATAATACGGCCTACCTACGTAGCGGGTACGTTGCGAGTTGGTCGTAGAGCTATTAGATTGGACCTCTATAGATTACTACCCTTAGGAAAGGTAGAAGAATTAGAAATGTAAGAGGGGGTATATAGCGATGTATAGAGTCCTCTTTCCTACCGCGTAGGAAAGTGCACAAACTAATTCTTGCCCTTCCGAATGAAGGGGTACGAGTGGACTAATATACGCATACGCTGCCTATGCGCTCTACATACGAGGCCGTCCGAGGTCCGAGGTAACTTCCTCTCGGAACCTCGATAGTCCGGCCATCCGAGTGGATTACCTTATGCAGTCTATACATACAGGCGGTTAGGGTTATGTAGGTTGTGTAGGTTCAGGGGAACCTAGCTGTTATACTGCATTTGTGAAAGCTACGTACTCGGTCGACAGTTATCGAAACTATACAACTATTACCTTCCGCGCGGACGTCACAAAATGGACGTTATTTACACCGACGTAGTATACGTACCAATCGAGTTATTCGATAGCTGCAAATACTTTGTTAGTATTATTGATAACTAGAGCCAATAGGGAGTTACTAAACCAATTCAGCGACGCTCCGACGCGCTAGTCACTATTGAAGAATTCATTACTATAAATAGTACCCCCGAATGCTTTACGACCCTTCTTATCTAAGATAGGGGAGGTAAGAATATAAGCGATAGTTACCTTAGATAGCTACGAAATAGGGGGATTACGTTATACCTGTCTAGTACCGAACAATACTAGCAGAACGGTATCGCCGAAGTATACAACAAAGTAATCGAACAGAAAACGCAGTCTACTATACTACATTCACTAAACCTTGACCTACGTTACTAGTCCTTAGTAATCGAACACGGAATTACGTACCTACGGAACCGATTACTATATCGTAGGTTGATAGTCACTCTATACGAGGCATAGACAGGCAACAAACCGTACCTTACCAATATACGAATCATCGGCTGCAAAGCATACGTCTATCGATTAACTGCCGACATAAACAAGTTAATTAGTACTAAGGCTAGAATCGAACAGTTACTAGGGTTCAAAGGTAACGGGCACTATCTCGTTACTTCCGAGAACCCTAGGCGTCTATAATAGCGCTTCGACGTAGACTTCGATGAACTATACCCTAACTGTACTAGCGTTACTACGAGCGACAGTAATAACGCAGATAATATAGTAGTAGAGCTAGGGGGAGACAAAGAAACAGTAGCTTAACAACCAATTACTTCCGCTAATACCCCGGACAAATCCGGGGGGTTACTAGAAAAAGCGGGTCCATCTACAAAGCGACTAGCAATAGGTTACCTACTATTATCTAAAAGAACGCGCCCTATAACGAGCGACAGTTACTATAGCTACGAGTTACTATAGACAGGCTACGAGTCTACGAACTACGAGTCTACGAACTACGAGTTACGAGACTACGAGTTACTACAGTCAGGCTACGAGCAATTACTACTACCTATACCTCCGGGTTACGTGTTAAATATACGGCCCAAAACAATCGGCATTAACGCGCTATTAGCCGAACTCATTCAAGAAGGCAAACGATAGCGCAAACCGAGATATCTCTATTAGTACCAAAGTAACGCCTCTAATACTTAGTTCAACCTATTACTCCTTACACTTATAAGCTATTCACTAGCCTTAGAGCCGTACGAGCCGTCTTTATACGACGACGCCAAGCTCCGTAGCGGCAGATAGAGTAACTAGAAGCCCGTACTAGACGATAAACACTATTCACTATAGCGCAATGCGGTGTAGCGAGTGATCAAACAATTAGAAGCTAATAGCAAGATCCTTAAAGGCAGGTAGGTATTCAAAATCAAACGGATTAGTAACAAAGTAAAGTATAAGTGCCGCTAGGTAGTAAAAGGGTTTATACAAGATAGTAAATACCTCGAAACCTACGCGTTAGTCGTGAAGCCTATAAGCTACAAGGTACTATTCGCTATCGCTGCAGCTAGAGATTACGAAATCGAGTAGATAGACGTAAAGACAGCATTTCTTTACGGTACGCTCGATAGTAAAGAGCCTATCTATATAGAACAACCAGACGGATTCACCGATAGAACCAACAACGTATGCTTACTACTTAAAGCGCTTTACGGACTCCGATAGTTACCTCGCATTTGGTACGCTACATTAACTACGTACCTAGAAGCGGCCGGATTTACTACTCTAGACGCCGATATAAGTGTGTTCGTAAAGGGTAAGACATTCATCGTAGTCTACGTAGATGATTTACTTATCGTAGGCCTATACATTACGGAAATCAATAGCGTAAAGAAACACCTTAGTAATCGATTCGAGATAAGCGACCTAGGGCTATACTATTACTACTTAGGTATAACGATTAGACGTAACCGTGCTATGCGTACTATTCACCTAAGTTAGAGTGACTATATCGAGCAATTCTTGAAGAAACACGATATATAGAACAACGTAAAGGTCAAAGCTATTCTACTCGACCTAAGTCGAAAACTAACCCCTACGCCGAGCGGCTATCAAGCTGCCGACGCGTTTCGTCGAATCGTACCAAATACTAGAGCGCGGTAGGCTCACTTATGTACGCGATACTAGGCACGCGCCTAGACATTGCCTACGTAGTATTAGTAGTGAGTCGATTCGCTAGTAACCCTACAAACGAGCACTACGTAGTAGTAACGGACATCTTCCGTTACCTCCGCGGCACTATCTATTACGAACTTACCTTTACCGGCGAACTTACCAACCTTTACGGCTATACCGACTCCGATTAGGCAGGTAACACCGATACGAGACGATCAACCGCCGGTTATACGTTCAACCTAGGCAGCGGCGCTATTACGTAGAGCTCGAAACGACAGCCTACGGTAGCACTTTCTACCTGCGAAGCCGAACTAATAGGTCAGACCTAGGTATGTAAAGAGGCGATTTGGTTAAGACGGCTATTAGAACAGTTGGGTTTGTTTGTTTGTTTGTTTGTTTATTCTATTAACGTCCTATCTGAGTCTATGACTATGTAGGACGGGTAGGGCCCTCTAGAGGACCCTACCGGTCTTATTCGGGTTTCCCCGTTTCTCTTATCTTCTTCTTTCTCTCTACTAAGGGGAGTGTATCCCGTGCCCTAGAAACTAGGGGCTTAAAACTACTTTTAACGTAAGGAAAGCAAAGCGAGAGTACTAACTAAACCAAGCCCTACCCAACTCCCCTACCTGTTCCGTTAGTCCCTTAATCAATCAAAATAAATCATAATCCTCCTTAAAACTCCTAGGGCGCCGTAGGCCTAGCCTACCCTTCTTCCTCCTCTTCCTCTTCCTCCTCTTCTCTATTCCTACTAAGGTACTACTCTCTCGTAGCTATCCCCGTTACCGTAAGGAATCGTATAAGTTCTTTCGTCTCGTCCTCGACGATAGACGCTATCGTTCTCTCGGGGTGAAAGGAGGCTAGTCTCGCTATCCTATATTCCGGGCAATTCAGAATTAGGTGTTTAACCGTCTCCTTATTCCCCCTTCCGTATCTACAGTCGGTCCCGCTAGACTTGCCTATCCTCGCTAGGTAGTCTTTCAGGTACGTATGTCCTAGGAGGATACTATAGAAGGCGCTCGTAACTTGTCTCTTCCCGTCCGCCCTTAGTTCCTCTAGCGGGGTACCCGGGAATTGGAAGTAGTAGCTTTTCGGGTTGAAGTTCTTTCGCCGTCTCTTCTCTTTCTCTTTCCTGAATTTGTCGGTCCAGGTTTCGTCGGCTAGGCGTTGGATTTCACGTTGTTGGTCCTCCTTTTTGCCTCCTATCCCGCTAAGGAAGTCGATCCTTTTCTGTATATCGCCTATCCTTGTTCTTTCCCTATCTTTGATCTCGACGTACCCGTTACGTTGTATCCTTTGCGGAGGGATCTCCTTAAGGATTTTCTTAACCGGGTGTTCTTCGCTAAGCTTAGCTATCCTCTGCGCGTATTGGATAGAGAGGCGCTCTAGCCTTATATCGGGCGGAGGGAGGTTGGCTTCTATTTCCGCCGGGAGGTTAGGAGCTGTACGGAAGACTCCTAGGATCTTTTTCGCTGCCTTGTTCTAGACGGTCTGTAGCGCGCGGATATTCTTCTTTGACTTCCACTAAACCGGGGATCCGTAGTCTCCTACGGTATTAACGCAGGCCTTATAGAGGTATCGTAGTGCTTTTGTCGATAGGCCCTTTTCCGTATTCGCTA
>AIDU01002494.1:0-13704 GCA_000291705.1 Sphaerulina populicola P02.02b | reverse complement strand
TGGTTTTAAGCCCCTAGTTTCTAGGGCACGGGATACACTCCCCTTAGTGGAGAGAAAGAAGAAGATAAGAGAAACGGGGAAACCCGAATAAGACCGGAAGGGTCCTCTAGAGGGCCCTACCCGTCCTACATAGTCATAGACTCAGACAGGACGTTAATGGAATAAACAAACAAACAAACAAACTCTCCGGCTGTACTAATATCTCCGACTACAGCGCCAAATTCACCGAACTTTACGATAGAATAGTCGCTATTCACGATCGATTGGTACTACTAGAATTATATCTAGTATAGGCTTACCTTAGCGGACTAAGTAACGCGTTCAAAGAATTTATTACGGCCTTCAATCTATAGTACTTACTAGTTCCGATAGTTATTAATAGTATACCTTAGGTAGTAGTTAGCCTAGCAGTCGTACGACAAAAAGTAGAAGAATACGCTAGTCGTATCTAGAGCGATAGTAATATAACGCTCTACAATCAATAGTAGCGACGAACCTTCGACTACCCTGTCTACAAATACTATAGTAAGCGATACAAGGGTATATACTAGACTGTAGACGCTAGCAAGGCACCTTAGGGTTAGATCGACCGAAACAACAACGCTAATACTACTACGTCTACCGCTACGTTAGACAAAAAGCGAAAAACTACTAACGACGCCGTATTCGGAGACAAGGCAGTAGTAGCAAAGAGTAAAGAACGACACAACGTATTGCTAATAGGTAAAGCTATATACTTTATATCTTACGATACAACTCGCGAATATATAGCTATTCACCGAGGTATTAACCTTTACGATTGCTTTATCCTCGATAGTAGAGCGACCGGATTACTTATCGGTCGCAAAGACCTATTCATCGGCGGAACCTACGATACTATCGACTCTACGGCGGTATCTAATAGTATTAGCGGCGCCAAACTTACACTAATTGGTTAGGGTACGTTACGGATTCGATACAGAAATAGCAGGTAGATCTAGATACCTAATACGTAGTATTCACTAAGCGTAGGCGTCAACCTCCTATCACTTAACGCTATATAGCTATACATCTAGAGTATCTCGAAAACGAGTAACGGCCTTACCTTTACGTAGGGAGGTAACGAGTTCACTACAACAATTACTAGTAGATTGCTAATACTAGACATACACTAAGAATAACTATCTTAACTACTAGTTACCGGATTCTACGGAGCCGCCTACTCTATAGACAAGTCACTCCGATTATAGTATAAGCGAATAGCGTACCTTAGCGAACGCGGCCTAATCAAACTCCGAACTATAGCTACCGGAATAGAAGCAATACGCGACGACAGTTACTATATCTATAAAAGCTACGTACTCGGCCGATAGTTATTAAAACTATATACTTATTACCTTCTACGCGGACGTTACAAAATGGACGTTATCTACACCGACGTAGTATACGCGCCAATCGAGTTATTCGACGGGTGCAAATACTTTGTTAGTATTATTAATAACTAGAGCTAGTAGGGAGTTACTAAACCAATTCAACGACGCTCCGACGCGCTAGTTACTATAGAAGAATTCATTACTACAAACAGTACCCCCGAATGCTTTACGACCCTTCTTATCTAAGATAGGGGGGGTAAGAATATAAGCGACAGTTACCTTAGATAGCTCCGAAATAGGGGGATTACGTTATACCTATCTAGTACCGAACAATACTAATAGAACGGTATCGCCAAAGCCTATAACAAAGTAATCGAACAGAAAACGCAGTCTACTATACTATATTCATTAAACCTTAACCTACGTTACTAGTCCTTAGTAATCGAATACGGAATTACGTATTTACGGAACCGATTACTATATCGTAGGTTGATAGTTACTCTATACGAGGTATAGATAGGCAACAAACCGTACCTCGCTAATATACGAATTATCGGCTGCAAAGTATACGTCTATCGATTAACTGCCGACATAAACAAGTTAATTAGTACTAAGGCTAGAATCGAACAGTTACTAGGGTTCAAAGGTAACGGGCACTATCTCGTTACTTCCGAGAACCCTAGGCGTCTACAATAGCGCTTCGACGTAGACTTCGATAAACTATACCCTAACTGTACCGGCGTTACTACGAGCGACAGTAACGACGCAGATAATACGGCAGTAGAGCTAGGGGGAGACAAAGAAATAGTAGAAACAGCTTAACAACCAATTATTTCCGCTAACACCCCGGCTAAATCCGGGGGGTTACTAGAAAAAGCGGGTCTATCCTCAAAACGACTAACAATAGGTTACCTACTATTATCAAAAAGAACTCGCCCTATAACGAGCGACAGTCACTATAGCTACGAGTTACTATAGACAGGCTACGAGTCTACGAACTACGAGTCTACGAACTACGAGTTACGAGACTACGAGTTACTATAGCTAGGCTACGAGCAATTACTACTATCTATACCTCTAGGGTACGTATCAAATATACGACCTAAAACAATCGGTATTAACGTACCGATAGCCGAACTTATTCAAGAAGGCAAACGATAGCGCAAACCGAGATACCTCTATTAGCAATACGAAAGTAACGCTACTAACGATACCGCCTAATTCAACCTACTACTTCTTATACTTATAAGCTATTCACTAGCTATAGAGCCGTACGAGCCGTCTATATACGACGACGCCAAGCTCCGTAGCGGCAGATAGAGTAACTAGAAGCCCGTACTAGACGACGAACACCGTTCACTACAGCGCAACGCGGTGTAGCGAGTAATCAAACGATTAGAAGCAAATAGTAAGATCCTTAAAGGTAGGTAGGTATTCAAAATCAAACGAATTAGTAACATAGTAAAGTATAAGTACCGCTAGGTAGTAAAAGGGTTTATATAAGACAGTAAATACCTCGAAACCTACGCGTTAGTCGTAAAGCCGATAAGCTATAAGGCACTATTCGCTATCGCTATAGCTAGAGACTACGAAATCGAGCAGATAGACGTAAAGACAGCGTTTCTTTACGGTACCCTCGATAGTAAAGAGCCTATCTATATAGAACAACCGGACGGATTCACCGACGGAACTAATAACGTCTGTTTACTACTTAAAGCGCTTTACGGACTCCGATAGTTACCTCGTATTTAGTACGCTACATTAACTACGTACCTAGAAGCGGCCGGATTCACTACTCTAGACGCAGACATAAGTGTATTCGTAAAGGGTAAAACATTCATCGTAGTCTACGTAGATGATTTACTTATTATAGGTCTATATATTACGGAAATCAATAGCGTAAAGAAATACCTTAGTAATCGATTCGAGATAAGCGACCTAGGGCTATACTATTACTACTTAGGCATAACGATCAAACGTAACCGCGCTATACGTACTATTTACCTAAGCTAGAGTAACTATATCGAGTAGTTCTTGAAGAGATACGATATATAGAACAACGTAAAGATTAAAGCTATTCTACTCGATCCGAGCCGAAAACTAATACCCGTACCGAACGGCTATTAAGCTACCGACGCATTCCGTACTAAATACTAGAGCGTAGTAGGTTCACTTATATATACGATACTAGGTATACGACTAGACATTGTATACGTAGTGTTAGTAGTAAGTCGATTCGCTAGTAACCCGACGACCGAACACTACGCGGTAGTAACGGATATCTTCTGTTATCTCCGTAGTACTATTTACTACGAACTTATATTTACGGGCGAACTTACCGATCTTTACGGCTATACCGACTCCGATTAGGCCGGTAACACCGATACGAGACGATCAACCGCCGGTTATACGTTCAACCTAGGCAGCGGCGCTATTACGTAGAGCTCGAAACGATAGCCTATAGTAGCACTTTCTACCTACGAAGCCGAACTAATAGGCTAGACCTAAGTATATAAAGAGGCGATTTGGTTAAGACGGCTATTAGAACAGTTAGGTAAAGGGTAGATACAAGCGACAGTAATCTTCGGTAATAATACCGGGGCTATCGCACTCGCGAAGAACTTATAGGCGTATCACTCGCGGACGAAACACATCGCTATTCAAGAGCGCTAGCAGCACGAGAAGATAGAAAGTAAAGAGGTAGATATTTAATAGATACCGACGAACCGTATAGTCGCAGACGGGCTTACGAAGCTACTACTACGACTAGCGTTTGTAGAGTTCAGAAAGGCTCTTAGGGTACACGAGGGCGGGCAATAGTAACGACCGCACGACGGTAGTAACGAGTCGATTATATAACTACGCGACCGTACAACCTTCACGATCGTAGTAAAGAGTCGATTGCAGTAATAAAACAATACCTATAACAACTAATACCCTTTTCGAGGGCTCTTATTGGCCGGATTGGATTGATGCCTTAGCACTAAGGTAGGGGGATATTAATAGAACTACAGAACTTAGGTATATTAGATACCCTAGGCATACTAGGCATATTAGGCATATTATGTGACCTAGGTATATTAGGTGTCTAACCTAGAGTATATTAGTACATATAACTCAAGTAACTTCCAAACTACGTAATACATGACTTATAAGATCTGTTTGATACAAACAGACACATACATAAGTCAGTATACATATATATATATCTACTAGATAGACACTCAATCAAAAAACCATACAACTTATTTATTTACTTCAATAGATACTAGTATTATCGCGTACTACAACGATCCGTAGCCCCCTATACTAACTAGCGGTATATAATTTTATAATTTCAACCCTACGAGTTATCCCTACGAGTATAGCTACGAGCTAGTAAGCGAGCCCAAGTACTCCTTAGGTATATATTACAGTACGTACTACCTGAATTCCTACCTCCTCTCCCTATATACTACTAGTACCTACTATAGCCGACAACCTACCTAGCCTCTAGGCCGAGTACTATCTAGTCGTACCGTCGATCAAACATAGCGCTATATTCTACAAGTTTAACTACTATTCTTAATACTATTAGCTAAATCCAAACCCTCTAGGTACTACGTTCGTACGCGAGGCGTCGCGAGTACTAGATAGAGGTAGGCGTTAGTATTAACTGTTGATAGAACTACAGAACTCAGGCATGTTAGGTAACCTATGTTAGCTGACCTACATACGTAACACATGTTAGGCATATCAGATACCCTAGGCATACTAGGCATATTAGGTATATTATATAACCTAGGTATGTTAGGTGTCTAACCTAGAGTATGTTAGTATATATAACTTAAGTAACTTCCAAACTATATAATACATAACTTATAAGATCTGTTTGATACAAACAGACATATACATAAGTTAGTATACATATATATATATCTACTAGACAGATACTCAATCAAAAACCTATATAACTTATTTATTCACTTTAATAGGTTATAAGCCCGGGATTCCGTAGGTTTCTATATTATATATATTATTAGAAGAAACAACCTTCCCAATTCGGTCTGCGCGTATATTCTATACTAGTATTAGATAAACGTATAGCCTTAGGCTACAAGAACTATACTAGAAGCTTCTAAGATATAACTTACAATTACGGATAAGAACCGAACCAATCAAACAATACGACGTGTTATTCGATAGTTACGAGCGAACCAATCGTACTATACGAACGTGTTATACGACAGTTACGTGCGATAGTTACGTGCACCCTACTATAGAACTTCGAACTATACGAACTTCTAACCTATACTACTATACCAATATACTATATTACAAAATATCTATTAACCTATCGATAACACGTCTATACCGACATATAGCGCGTAGTAAACATACAGAAACAGACCGATATATAGCAAACACGGAAACCGACCGATTTACGATACCGAACAAAGAAAAAATCAAGAAAAACTAAAGTTACGTAGTAATACGAATTACGGATACGGATATAAGCGAGACAATAGCGACGACGACGATAGCAATCTATCTCTATAAAGACAAATCGATACTAACACTCGAATAGTATATACTCCTATTACGACTACGTCTATTACGCTTATTACGCTTATTACGCCTATTACGCTTATTACGATTATCAACCACTTCCTTATATACTTTACTATCGACAGCTCTATTACCGTCGCTATTATTATAACCGACAATACACGATCACTACTACTTACTCGCCTTAATAGCCTACTACAGTAGACACTTTAGCGCTCGCGTATTGTTAATAAAATCATTCTTAGTAGTTATAGTACTACTGTCTCGACCGGCAAATTTATACCTATTAAGCGATTAGAAGTTATTGTTATACTAGCTATCGACGACACTCTAGTAGTAACGATACCCGCCGAAAGTAACGAAGCCTACGAACAGCGGCTCGAGAGCTAGAGCGAGAAACAACTCGGCGCTTATGCGCTAGTAAAGGAATACTATAGTCTAATCGCTCGATTACTTCTCGAAATAGCCGAAGCAATTCACGAACCTATCCTTACTACTATCGATATACGTTTACGACCCGAATTCGAGATTGCCGGTTTAGGCCGCTACTAAGAACTATGTTATAGCTTTACGATACTCTTACTTGCTAGCTATACTAACATTTCCGATTATAGCGCCAAGTTTACCGAACTTTACGATAGAATAGTCGCTATTTACGATCGACTAGCACTACTAGAGTTATACCTAGTACAGGCTTACCTTAGCGGACTAAGTAACGCGTTCAAAGAATTCATTACTGCCTTCAACCTATAGTACTTACTAGTTCCGACAGTTATTAATAGTACACCGTAGGCAGTAGTTAGCCTAGTAGTTGTACGACGAAAGGTAGAAGAATACGCTAGTCGCATCTAGAGCGATAGTAATATAGCGCTTTATAACTAATAGTAGCGACGAACCTTCGACTACCCTATCTGCAAACACTATAGTAAGAGATACAAGGGTATATACTAGACCGTAGACGCTAGTAAGGCACCTTAGGGGTAGATCGATCGAAATAATAACACCGCCGCCGCCGCTACTTCGGACAAAAAGCGAAAAACTACCGACGACGCTGTATTTGGCGACAAGGCAGCTGCCGCAAAAAACGAAGGAAGTTACAACGTATTACTAATAGGTGAAGCTATATACTTTACTGCCTACGATACTACCCGCGAATACATAGCTATTCACCGAGGTATCAACCTCTATAATTGCTTTATCCTCGATAGTAGAGCGACCGGATCACTTATCGGTCGCAAAGACCTATTCATTAGCGGAACCTACGATACTATCGATTCCGCGGCGGAGTCTAATAGTATTAGTAGTACAAAACTCAAGCCAATTGGCTAGGGCACGTTACGGATTCGATACCGAAATAGTAGGTAGATCTAGATACCTAATACGCAGTATTTACTAAGCGTAGGTATCAACTGTTGATGTAACCACAGAACTCAGGCATGACAGGTGACCCATGTTAGGTGACCTATGTCAGGTGACCTATGTCAGGTGCATCAGATGCCCTAGGCATGTTAGGCTCACTAGGTATATTATATAACCAAAGCATACTAGGCATCTGACCCTAAACTAACTAGAATGTATATAACTTAGGTAACTTCCAAACCTTGTGACACATGACTTATGAGATCTGTTTGATACAAACAGACACACACATGAGTCAGCACACACATATAAATACCTACTAGACAGACACTCAATCACAAAACCATACAACTTATTTATTCACTTTAACAGGTTATAAGCCCGGAATTCCGCAGGTTTCTATATTACATATATTATTAGAAGAAACAACCTTCCCAATTCGGTCTGCGCGTATATTCTATACCAGTATTAGATAAACGCATAGCCTCAGGCTACAAGAACTGCACTAGAAGCTTCTAAGATATGACTTACAATTACGGATAAGAACCGAACCAATCAAACAATACGACGTGTTATTCGACAGTTACGAGCGAACCAATCGTACTACACAAACGTATCATGCGACAGTTACGTATAATAGTCACGTGCACCCTACTATAGAACTTCGAGCTATACGAACTTCCAACCTACACTACTATACCAACATACTATATCACAAAATACCTACCAAATCATTACAAAACACGTCCATACTATCGATAATACGTCTACACCGATACATAGCGCACAACCGCATACAGCAAACATGCAGAAACAGACCGACATATAGCAAATACGGAAACCGACCGATTTACGATACCGAACCGAAGAATTCAAGAAAAAATAGAGTTACGTAGTAATACGAATCACGGATACGGACATAAGCGAGACAATAGCGACAACGACGATAACAATCCATATCTACGTAAAGAAACAATCGATACTAACACTCGAATAGTATATACTTCTATTACGACTATACTCATTACGCTCATTACGCTCATTACGCTCATTACGCTCATTACGCTCATTACGCTTATTACGCTCATTACGATCATTAACTACCTCCCTGCATACTTTACTATCGACGGCTCTATTACTATTACTATGTCTAACAACACACGATCGCTACTACTCACTCGCCTTGATAGCCTACTATAGTAGACACTCTGGCGCTCGCGCATTGTTAACAAAATCATCCTTAGTAGCTACGGCATCACTGTCTCGACCGGCAAATTCACCCCTACTCGACGACCAGAAATCATTACTCTAGCTACCGATACCACTCTAGCAGTAACGCTACCCGGCGAGAGTAATGAATCTTACGAACAACGACTCGAGAGCTAGAACGAGAAGCAGCTCGGTGCCTACGCGCTAGTGAAAGAATACTATAGACTAATCGCTCGATTACTTCTCGAAACAGCCGAAGCAATTCACGAACCTATCCTTACCGCTATCGATATACGACTACGACCAGAATTTGAGATTGCCGGCTTAGGTCGCTACTAAGAACTATGCTACAGCTTTATAACACTCTTACTCGCTAGCTGTACCAACATCTCCGACTATAGCGCAAAGTTTACCGAACTTTACGATAGAATGGTCGCAATTCACGATCGACTAGTACTACCCGAATCGTATCTGGTACAAGCTTACCTCAGCGGATTGAGTGACGCGTTCAAAGAATTCATTACGGCCTTCAACCTACAACACTCGCTGGTTCCGATAGTTACTAATAGCGTTACTTAGGCAGCAGTTAGCCTAGCCGTTGCTCGAAGAAAAGTAGAAGAATACGCCAGCCGACTCTAGAGCGATAGTAATATGACGCTCTACAACCAACAACAGCGACGAACCTTCGATTACCCTGTCTGCAAACACTATAGTAAGCGACACAAGGGTATATGCTGGACGGTCGATACTAGCAAAGCGCCTTAGGGGTAGATCGATCGAAACAATAATACCGCTTCTACCTCTAACAAGAAGCGAAAAACCACCGATGACGCCGTATTTGGCGATAAGGCAGCTACTACAAAAACCGAAGAAAGTTATAATGTGCTGCTAACAGGTAAAGCTATATACTTTACTGCCTACGATACCACTCGCGAATACATAGCTATTCACCGAGGCATTAACCTCTATGATTGCTTCATTCTTGATAGTAGAGCAACCGGATTACTTATCGGCCGCAAAGACCTATTCATTAGCGGAACCTACGATACTATCGATTCCGTAGAGTCAAATGGCATTAGTAGCGCAAAGCTCAGACCGGTAGGTTAGGGCACGTTACGAATTCGATACCGAAATAGCCGATGGATCCAGATACCTAACATACAGTATTCACTAAGCGTAGGCGTTAATCTACTATTACTCAACGCTATGTAGCTATACATCTAGAGCATCTCGAAAACTAATAACGGTCTTACCTTTATACAAGGAGGTAACGAGTTCACTGCGACAATTACCGGTAGACTGCTAATACTAGACATACACCAAGAATGACTATCTTAACTACTAGTCACCGGATTCTACGGGGCCGCTTACTCCGTAGACAAGTCACTCCGGCTGTAGTACGAGCGAATAGTACACCTTAGCGAACGCGGCCTAATCAAGCTCCGAACTATAGCTACCGGAATAGAGACAACACGCGACGACAGTCACTGCATATATGAAAGTTGCGTTCTCGGCCGACAGTTATCAAAACTATATAACCATTACCTTCCCCGCGGACGTCACAAGATGGACGTTATTCATACCGACGTAGTATATACGCTAATTGAGTCATTCGATAGCTGTAAATACTTTGTTAGTATCATTAATAACTAGAGTCAATAGGGAGTCACCAAACCGATTCAACGGCGTTCCGACGCGCTAGTCGCTATTCAAGAATTCATTACTACGAACAGTACCCCTGAATGCTTTACTACCCTTCTTATCCAAGATAGGGGGGGTAAGAATATAAGCGACAGTTACGTTCGATAGCTACGAAATAGGGGGATTACACTATACCTGTCTAGTACTGAACAGTACTAGCAGAACGGTGTCGCCGAAGCATACAACAAAGTAATAGAACAGAAGACACAATCCACTATAATCAATTCACCTCTCGACCCGCGGTACTGGTCCTTAGTGATCGAACACGGAATTACGTACCTACGGAACAGATCACTATACCGCAGATTAATAGTCACTCTATACGAAGCCTAGTTAGGCAGCAAACCATACCTCTTAAACGTACGAATCATCGGCTCCAAGGCTTACGTCTATCGATTAACTACCGATATAAACAAGTTAATTGGCACCAAGGCCAGAATCGAACAGTTACTAGGGTTCAAAGGTAACGGGCACTATCTCGTTACCTCCGAAAACCCTAGACGTCCACAATAGCGTTTCGACGTAGACTTCGATAAACTATACCCCAACTGCACTAGCGTTACTACGAGCGACAGTAACGACGCAGATAACACGGCTACAGAGCTAGGGGGAGACAAAGAAACAGCTTAACAGCCAATCACCTCCGATAACACCGCTAACACCCCGACCAAATCCGGGGGGTCACTAGAAAAAGCGGGTCTATCTACAAAACGACTAGCGACAGGTCATCCACTATCACCCAAAAGGCTACGTTCTATAACGAGCGCTAGTCACAATAGCTACGAGTTACTGCGGACAGGCTACGAGTCTACGAACTACGAGTTACGAGACCACGAGTTACCGCAGCTAGGCTACGAGCAACTACTATCTATACCTCCGGGTTACGTATCAAACATACGGCCTAAAACAATCGGTATTAACGCGCCTACAGCCGAACTTATCCAAGAAGGCAAACGATAGCGCAAACCGAGACATCTCTATTAGCAAAATGACGCCCCCGACACCTAGTTCAACCTATTACTCCTTACGCTTATAAGCTATTCACTGGCCTCAGAGCTATACGAACCAACGTTATACGATAACGCCAAACACCGAAGCGGTAGATAGAGTGACTAGAAGCCCGCACTAGATGATAAACACTAATCACTACAGCGCAATACCGTATAGCGAGTAATCAAACGCTTAGAGGCAAATAGCAAAATCCTTAAGGGTAGATAGGTGTTCAAAATCAAACGAATTGGAGACAAAGTAAAGTATAAGTGTCGCTAGGTAGTAAAGGGGTTTATGCAAGATAGTAACTATCTCGAAACCTACGCGTTAGTAGTGAAGCCTATAAGCTACAAAGCACTCTTCGCTATCGCAGCTGCTAGAGACTACGAGATTAAGCAGATGGATATAAAGACAGCATTTCTTTACGGTACCCTCGATAGTGAAGATCCTATATACATAGAACAGCCTAAGGGATTCACCGATAGAACCAACAACGTATGCTTACTACTTAAAGCACTTTACGGACTCCGACAGTCACCTCGTATATAGTACGCTATATTAACTACGTACCTCGAAGCGGTAGGATTTACGACGCTAGACGCCGATATAAGCGTCTTCGTAAAGGGCGAGACATTCATCGCAGTCTACGTAGATGACTTACTCATCGTTGGGCTACATATCACCGAGATCAACAAAGTAAAGAAGCACCTTAGCGACCGATTCGAGATAAGTGACTTAGGGCTATGCTATTACTATCTAGGTATACAACCATACACTCAGTATAAACCTACACTAGGGTAACCTTTCGACGTTGCCGCATGCCCGCGTGTTTAAAAGAACGATAGTAGCTTCCTCTCTATATCAAATTATATAAGGAGCCGTTGCTACATCTAGTAAATAAACATACCTTCCCTACTTAGTAGTAAGAAGAGTGCACTGGTGTCCCTAGTAGGCTAGGACCCTAACGGGATAGGAAATAGGTTTATACGCCTAGCTCCCTCGGCGAAAGCTAGTGAGTACTCTTTTTACCCCTAACGGACAAGAACTACCCGAGATGGACAAGAACTGTACCGGGAAAGAGAAGGAATACGACATGCTTCAAGGAGAACAAAGAGACCAAGGGGAACCCTCCTACACTCAAGGAGAACCCTTGCCCGTACGCTACGAGCCGTCGCCTTCTCAATTTGAGATAGAAGTCGACGCTATCGACGAAGGCGAAGCGGAGGAAGAACCAACGACCCCAACCTAATCCAAGCCAAACAAGGAGAAGCTTATCCCTCTCGTTGTTAAGCGGAAGAGGATCACTCCTTTTACCGATATCAACTCCCCGGGGGCTGCGCCTTCTACTTCCCCGGAAGGATCCCTCGCAAAGAAGACATCCAACTTCAACGACAATATCAACGCCTTTAAGAGACGGGAAGCGATAAAGGACTTTAAGGACGCAAAACAAGCCCTTATACGCTTAGCACACAACCTCGCCGCTTATAAGGACGAACAGGCGTACGTCCTCGACATCCTTGAAAACATGCGCGATTTTACCGAGAAGAGAGGTATTACAACTGCCGCGAAGATACTTGGAAAGCAAGTAGCGAACCTGGAAGCGGCCGTAAAGAAAATCAGCAACCAGGTCCGCCAAACGATAAACCCGACAAAACAAACAGCCCCGACCCAACCGCCTTCGACCTCGGCCTCGGCCTCGTCCTCGTCCGCCGCCTCGCAACCAACGGTTGGAAAGCAACGTTCTTTCGCGGAAGTTACTAAGTCAAACAAGGAGAAGAGTTCTAACGGCAATAAGGAATCTACCGCCAACCCTACGCAATCGACAAGAAACGAATGGACGCAAGTAACGCGTAGCAAAACTTAAGCTACAAAGCCGCAACTCTCCCGCCTTGTTATAAAGCAGGAGAGGCCGTCTACGACAGGCGCTCTTATTATAAGAGACGGCCTAAACAAGGCGTTCGGTTTTGCAAAGTCCCCGGGAGTCCTCTCAACGACGAGATCGCCTAAGGGCAACCTTGTCGTATGTTTCGCCGATAAGGAAGCAAAGGAGGCATTCAAAGGGAACCAAGAGAAGGCGTACCCGATACTAGGAGGGTTTCAAATCATTGACGACTCTACCTAGTATAAGGTCGTGATCCACGGCGTATCTACCCAAGATTTCGAGGGAGAAGACGCTACCGATAGAATCCAAGCCGAAATTGAGACCTACAATAGAGGTCTCGCGCCGGTTACTAAACCGATTTGGCTCTCGCACCTTGAAAAGCGACAGGAAAGGGAGGCAGGGTCCCTCCTAGTCGCCTTCGCTACAAAAGAGGAAGCCGATAGGGCTATTAGGTCCGCCCTTTTTATAGGAGGACGTAGTGTCTTTGTCGAGCGCGCAAGGGATAGACCGAGAGAGAAGAAACCGACCAACCCAATATGTTAGGACACCAACTAAGGGTAATGCAAGCGAACCTGAATAGAAGCCAACAAGCAACGGAATCGGCCCTAGAAGTAGGGCTACGCGAGAAGGTCGACCTTATCCTAATCCAAGAACCGTAGATAA
>AIDU01002493.1:0-13746 GCA_000291705.1 Sphaerulina populicola P02.02b | reverse complement strand
AGGAAGGTTGTTTTTTTAGTAATATATAATATAGAAACCTACGGAATTCCGGGCTTATAACCTATTAAAGTGAATAAATAGTTGTATAGTATTTTGATTAAGTGTCTGTCTAGTAGATATATATATATGTATACTAACTTATATATATATCTGTTTGTATTAAACAGATCTTATAAGTTATATATTACGTAGTTTGGAAGTTACTTAAGTTATATATACTAATATACTCTTAGTTAGATACCTAATATACCTAGGTTATATAATATGCCTAATATGCCTAACATGCCTAGGGTATCTAATATGCCTAACATGTGTTACGTATGTAGGTTAGCTAACATTAGGTTACCTAACATACCTGAGTTCTGTAGTTCTATCAATACTAAGCGCCTTCGCAGTATAGTCGCTATATCTTGAACGACTCTACTACTACTAGCAGCTCCGAGTCGTGCGTCTTATAGTTATACTCGGCGGGGATTATCTTCCGAGAGTAGAAGGCAATAGGGTACTACTCTAAGCTAAAGAGTTGACTTAGTACGCCTACAATTGCAAACGTAGAAGTATCGCTTTCGATACGCAGCCGTAACGCCGGGTCGTAGTACCTTAATAGAGGTGCTTACTAGAACCGCAATTTGATCTCCTAGAACGTATACTCTTCGGCTACGCCCTAGTTAATAGGCCTAGGCTTCTTCCCTTTAACGGCTCCTTTGGATAGTACTATTAACGGAGCTACTACCCTCGAGTATTCGAAGATAAACCTACGATAGAAATTCGCGAAGCCTAGGAAGGATTGCACTTCCGTTAAGGTAGTAGGTGTTAGCTACGCCTTGATTGCGTCTACCCTACTAGGGTCTATAGCTACGCCGCTAGTAGTTACGACAAACCTAAGGTAGTCAACCTCCTTACGGAAGAACTTGTACTTCCTTAGTTGCGCGTAGAGTACGAAGCGCCTAAGCCTCTCAAGTACTATACGTACGTCCTTTACGTACTACTCGCGGTTCTTACTATAGATAAGGATGTTATCCAAGTATACGACGCAGATCATATCTACTAACCCGCCTAGGGTACGGTTAATATACGCTTAGAAGGTTGCTAGGGCGTTAGTTAGGCTAAAGGGCATAACCTTGTACTAGAAGTAACCGTAGCGCGTACGGAACGCAGTCTTCTAGCGGTCGCTTAGCTTGATGCGGATGCGATAGTACGCGTCCGCAAGGTCGAGACAGGTAAACTATTCGGCTCCTATAAGCCTGTCTAGCGTCTCGCCTATAAGGGGTAGAGGGTATCGATTCTTGACGGTAATATCGTTTAGACTACGATAGTCGATACATAGCCGCAGAGTTCCGTCCTTCTTAGGTACGAACAGTACTAGTGTACCTGCCTCTAATAGGCTACCCTCGATCTAGTTATACTCTAGAGTACTTACGATATACTTGTAAAGGTAGTCTAGTTTAGTGCCTAACTAGTAGTACAATAGTCGGAAGGGCGGTACGGTGCCGGGTCGTAGGTCAATCGCATACTCGTAGCCGTCTATAGGCTTGCTACGCTATTCTTCCGTAGGAAGCAATACATCTTAGAAGTTACGATACTCCGCTAGGATGTCTAGTAGCGTAACGCCTACTTCTGTCTTACGTACTATAATAGCGTAGATATACGACGCTTTGGATATGTTCTTGTAGAACTCCGAGGCGTCTTAATACTACACTTTGAAGAACTCTCCTCCGTAGCGCTACTTATTAGTCGCGCTACTAACTATTACCTGTTAGTTACGCCTCTATAGGCGGCCTAAGATCAGGTTCGGCTCTAGTATATCGTAGGCGTAGAACAAGCCTCCCGACGTGCGTTCCTTGCCCGTAGAGTCTGCGAGTATAATACGTAGGTAGTGCGTACCGTAGTAGTAGCCTATCTGTCCTATAAAGGACGTAGCCGGGGGAAGGATAGCGTTTTGACGACGCGCTAGGCTATACTATAGTATGAAGCTGCGAGACACTATATTGATATCGGCGGCGTTATCCAATATTATAGTAGCTGCTACGCGATTCGCTTGCGCGTCGACTACTCCCTTAAGCGTGCGGGTATAGTGTACCTAGATAGGCAATAGGTCGTCGCCGTACTCAAGTTTAGTATCTAGAGATCGCGACTCTTCTCCGATGCCTTGCCTTTTTTTGGATCGGACTACGAGTCGGCTGCGGTTACCTTGCGAACCGTATTCGACTTCTTACGGTCGGTATAGTTAGGGTAGATCGAGTCGGAAGCGATATGACCCTTCTTCTTGTACGAGTAACACTCGAGGTTCTTATACCTAGGTACGGTAGAGCTAGAGGATGCTTTGCTATTGCCTCTACCGCTACGACTACTACGACTCTTGCTACGGTCGCTACGGTCGTTACTACGACGCTTAAGTGCGTCGCTCTCGGTACGCTTGCGTTTGCCCTACGCGCTATTATCGCGACGGCCGTAATAATCGTCCTTCTAACGGACGGAAAGGGAAAGGTCGGCCTGCTCTAGGCGACGAGCTAGGGCGACAAGATCGGTACGCTTAGTAGGTATTTCATAACCCTTAACGATATCCTTACGAAGCGACGGCTTCAACTTGGCGAGGAGGTAGCGAGTTAGCTACGCTTCGGTATAGTTACCGAGTTAGGCTTCTAAGTAGCTAAGCTAACCGGCGAAGTAGCGTACCCCCTGCTTAGGGCCCTACTTAGCCTTGTCGTAGTCGATTATTACCCCGATTAGGCGATTCGACTAGTTACCGATAACGTTGTATAACTACTCCTTGAAGTTACTCTAAGTGTAACCGTTAGGGGGCTTGCTATTATCGTACTTATTATACTACGTCTCCTACGCTTCGCCTGCGAGCTATATAATTCCGTACAGTACCTTGTCTGTATCGGTACGATACTCTCGCGGGCTATTGAGAAAGATAATCTCTAAGCTGCGGATAAACTCGCGATACTCTTTATCGGTCTCTCCCTTAAAAGCCTTTGGTTTACGAACCTTAGGCCTACGGGTAGAATACGAGTCGCGGGCGACTCGTAGGTCGCTCGTACGAACTACGTCGTCCTCCTCGGAGTCCGACGGCTGTTTAGGTACGACTAATACGGACGGTACCCGTATAGACGGTAGCCGTATCGATAGGGTGCGGCTTAATCGTAGAAGCCGCTAGTACTCCTCTTCGGCTGCCCGAAGAGCTATCTCCTCGCGTAGCCTATAGTTGGCCTACTCGATTTGAATACGTCTCGTATACGTATTAGGTGCTCCTAGCTAGGTAGAGGGAGTCTCTCGTAGAGGGACTTCCTCTCCTAGTTAGTAAGGTTGCGCTTAAGGTTACGCTTCCTACTAGGTATAGCCCTTAGTCTCTATAGAGGCTAACGCTTCTCCCTAAGGAGGTTCGTCGTCTCCGACTTCGGTAATACGGCCTACCTGCGTAGCGGGTACGGGTGTATTGCGAGTAGTTGGTCGTAGAGCTATTGGATTGGACCTCTATAGATTACTACCCTTTAGAAAGGTAGAAGAATTAGAAATGTAAGAGGGGGTGTATAGCGATGTATAGAGTCCTCTTTCCTACCGCGTAGGAAAGTGTACAAACTAATTCTTACCCTTCCGAATAAAGGGGTACGAGTAGACTAATATACGCCTACGCTGCGCCTACGTACTATATACGAGGCCGTCCGAGGTCCGAGGTAAATCCCTCTCGGTACCTCGCTGCTCCGGCTATCCGGGTAGGTCAGCTTATACAGGCCTGCGGCTATGCATACAGGCGGTTAGGGTTATGCAGGGTTGTATAGGTTCAGGGGAACCTAGCTATTACACTGCCCCTTAATCTTCTCGACTTCGAAGACTTCCGGGTCGTCGATTCTAAAGGATTTCGGGTTATTCTAGGCCCTCTCGGTAAGTTCTACCTCGACGTAGTCCTCTAGTATACTTACGTAGAAGGTTAGGTATATTTTTAGGTATTCCGGTAGCTCTAGCGTATAAGCTGCCTTATTTACGATACAGATGATTAGGAATAGCCCGATATACTTATAATCGAGCTTCTTCGAGTCCCTTACTATAGAAAGGTTCTTTATAGATAGGTAAACTATATCTCCTACTACGTATTCTTTAGGTTTCCTACCCTCGTTATAGTACTTTGCCTAGTTTGCCTTCGCTTTTACTAGCCTTTCCCTTAGCGTCTTCTATAGACCGATTATTTTGTCTACTAGCTACTCCGCTCTTAGGGTATTCCCCCCTTCTTAGGCTATATCGGGCTATCTTACCTATATAGGGTCTCTTATATTGTATACTTAAAAGGGAGTTATACCTATCGTTGTATACTAGCTATCGTTGTATACGAATTCGGCGATATTAATTAGTCTCGCCTAGTCGTCCTACTCGTAGTTGTAGTATACGCGGAGGTACTACTCTATTATCTAGTTCTACCGTTCCGTTTGCCCGTCTATCTAAGGGTAGAATACTATACTTAGCCCCCGTCTTACCCCTAGGTAGTAGTAGAATGTACTCTAGAACTTCGAAGTAAATAAGCTTCCCCGGTCTATTACTATAGACACCGGAATTCCGTATAGTCGGAATACGTCTCGTAGGAAGAGGTCTACTAGCCCTTTAGCCGTTATATCCTTCCGATATAGGGTATAATAGGCTATTTTAGAGTATCGGTCTATAATTACGTAGATACTATTATAGGTATACCCTATAAAGGTTAACGGCGGGAGGTCTGTAACAAAGTCTATAGTTAGGTCTTCCTATAGTACCTTAGATACGTCTTCTACTACTAACATTCTATATAGCTTGTACCGTCTCGGTTTAATTCGGGCGCAAGTATAGTAGCTACGTATATAGTCCTTAACGTACCCCCTAATCTTAGGCTACTAGAACCTACGGAGTACTAGTTCTATCGTACGCTAGAACCCGAAGTGCCCTACTATAGGGTCGTCGTAGTACTCCCGGAGGATTTCTATACGTAACGGTCCTTCTAGGACGAAAACCCTTCTATCCTATTTCTATACTCCGTCCTTATAGACCTATCGAGTAGTCTAGGGTAGAGTCGGGGTCGATACCTTTACTACTACGACCTTTCTAGCCGTCTCGTCGGCTTTTGTACCTTCTCGGATACTTTCTATTAAAGTTATATTAGCTAGGGCCGCTACGTCGTATCGATAAGCCGAGGATGTATCGTTCGTTTCTCTAACGGCTATTATAACTCGTACCGGGGCGTTCTAGCCTAATTCGCCTCGTTCTAGATCGATTTGACTCTGTAAGGCCTTTAATATAATAGACGAGTCGGCTTCGTTAACCTACCTCCCCGAGTAGTCTACGTCTATATAGTCTAGGCGCCTACTTGCTCCGTCTACTACGCCGTTAAGCGTTCCTACCCTATAGACTACTCTAAAGTCGAAGGTTACAAGGTATTCGGCCTATCTTACTTGTTAATAGAACTATAGAACTCAGGCATATTAGGTAACCCAATATCAGCTAACCTATATACGTGATATATATTAGGTATATTAGATACCCTAGGCATGTTAGGCACATTAGGTATATTATATAACCTAGGCATATTAGGTATCTAACTAAGAGTATATTAGTATATATAACTTAAGTAACTTCTAAACTACGTAATATATGACTTATAAGATCTGTTTGATACAAACAGACATATATATAAGTTAGTATATATATATATATATCTACTAGACAGACACTTAATTAAAACACTATACAACTATTTATTCACTTCAATAGGTTATAAGCCCGGAATTCCGTAGGTTTCTATATTATATATTACTAAAAAAACAACCTTCCTAATTCGGTCTACGCGTATATTCTATACTAGTATTAGATAAACGTATAGCCTTAGGCTATAAGAACTATACTAGAAGCTTCTAAGATATAATTTATAATCTCGGATAAGAACCGAACTAATCAAACAATACGACGTATTATTCGATAGTTACGAGCGAACTAATCGTACTATACGAACGTGTTATACGACAGTTACGTATAATAGTTACGTATACCCTACTATAGAACTTCGAGCTATACGAACTTCTAACCTATACTACTATACTAATATACTATATTATAAAATATCTACTAATCTATCGATAATACGTCTATACTAATATACAGCGTATAGCAAATATACAGAAACAGACCGATATATAGCAAATACGGAAACCGACCGATTTACGATACCGAACAGAAAAATCAAGAAAACTAAAGTTACGTAGTAATACGAATTACGGATACGGATATAAGTAAGACAATAGCGACGACGACGACAATAGTAATCTATATCTATAAAGACAAATCGATACTAATACTCGAATAGTATATACTCCTATTACGACTACGTCTATTACGCTTATTACGCTTATTACGCCGATTACGCTTATTACGATTATTAACTACTTCCTTATACACTTTACTATCGATAGTACTATTACTAACATTATTATGTCTAATAACATACGATCGCTACTACTTACTCGTCTTAATAGCCTACTATAGTAGATACTCTAGCGCTCGCGTATTATTAACAAAATTATTCTTAGTAGTTATAGTACTACTGTCTCGACCGGCAAATTTATACCTATTAAGCGATTAGAAGTTATTATTACGCTAGCTACCGATAATACTCTAGTAGTAACGATACCCGCCGAGAGTAACGAAGCCTACGAATAGCGGCTCGAGAGCTAGAGCGAGAAACAACTCGGCGCCTACGCGCTAGTAAAGGAATACTATAGTCTAATCGCTCGATTACTTCTCGAAATAGCCAAAGCAATTTACGAACCTATTCTTACCGCTATCGATATACGATTACGCCCCGAATTCGAGATTGCTAGCTTAGGCCGCTACTAAGAACTATACTATAGCTTTACGATACTCTTACTCTCCGGCTATACTAATATCTCCGACTATAGCGCCAAATTTACCGAACTTTACGATAGAATAGTCGCTATTTACGATCGATTAGTACTACTAGAATCATACTTGGTACAGGCTTACCTTAGCGGACTAAGTAACGCGTTTAAAGAATTTATTACTGCCTTTAACCTATAGTACTTACTAGTTCCGACAGTTATTAATAGCGTACCCTAGGCAGTAGTTAGCCTCGCCGTCGTACGAAGAAAGGTAGAAGAATACGCTAGCCGGATCTAGAGCGATAGTAATATAACGCTCTATAACTAATAACGACGAACCTTCGATTACCCTATCTATAAACACTATAGCAAACGATATAAGGGTATATATTAGATAGTAGACGCTAGTAAGGCACCTTAGGGGTAGATTAATCGAAACAATAACGCCGCTACTATACTAGATAAGAAGCGAAAAACTACTAACGACGTAGTATTCGGAGATAAGGTAGTAATAGCGAAGAGTAAAGAACGATACAACGTACTACTAATAGGTAAAGCTATATACTTTACCTCCTATAACGCTACTCGCGAATATATAGCTATTTACCGTAGTATTAATCTTTACGACTACTTCATTCTCGATAGTAGAGCGACCGGATTACTTATTAGCCGCAAAGACCTATTTATCGGCGGAACCTACGATACTATCGATTCCGCGGAGTCAAATAGTATTAGTAGCGCGAAGCTTAGACCGGTAGGCTAGGGTACGTTACGAATTCGATACCGAAATAGACGGTAGATTCAAATACATAATACGTAGTATTTACTAAGCGTAGGTATTAACTTACTATCGCTTAACGCTATATAGCTATATATCTAGAGTATCTCTAAGACTAGCGACGGTCTTACCTTTACGCAAGGAGGTAACGAATTTACTACGACTATTACTAGTAGACTACTAATACTAGACATATATTAAGAATAACTATCTTAACTACTAGTTACCGGTTTCTACGGAGCTGCCTACTCCGTAGACAAGTTACTTCGGTTGTAGTATAAGCGAATAGCGTACCTTAGCGAGCGCGGCCTAATCAAGCTCCGAACTATAGCTACCGGAATAGAAACAATACGCGACGACAGTTACTATATCTATAAAAGTTGCGTACTCGGACGATAGTTATCGAAACTATACAACTATTACCTTCCGCGCGGACGTTACAAAATGGACGTTATTTACACCGACGTAGTATATACGCCAATTGAGTTATTCGATAGCTACAAGTACTTTATTAGTATTATTAATAACTAGAGCTAATAGGGAGTCACTAAACTAATTCAACGACGCTCCGACGCGCTAGTTACTATCCAAGAATTTATTACTACAAACAGTACCCCCGAATGCTTTACGACCCTTCTTATCTAAGACAGGGGGGGTAAGAATATAAGCGATAGTTACCTTAGATAGCTCCGAAATAGGGGGATTACGTTATACCTATCTAGTACCGATATGAAGGGCGAGCCCTTTTGGAGATATACCCTAGTCGATATAGCATCACGTGCATTACGTAAGAGCCCCTGACCAGGGCTAGGCTGCTGCGGCCTCCGCCTCTTTTCTCTCGTCGCCCGTAACCTTTAGACAGCTTTCCTTCCCTATCGTACTTGCTGTATCAATACTATGAACTCCTGTGTATACGTTGTTCTTCCCGTAACAATAAGTACGATCAAAACAATAGACCAAGAAATCCTAGACGCTCCCCCGACGCAGTACTATGCCCTACCGCAGCCCGTAGGGAATCTAGCGGATCTACTAGAAACACTAACGGAGATAATAGACCGGTTGAACCTACGCCTAGGAGGATTGGAAGCCGCTGTAAGGAGCTAGGAGAACGCCCAACCCCTACCGCAGATAGGACCCGCTCCGACCGCGGCGGTACCTACTTATTCTAGAGTAGACAACGCTACTATATAGCAGCTGTTAGTAGCTCTTGTAGCCTCGCAGTCTACCCGAGAACCCTCGGGCCCTAGAGACTAGAAACCTGCTTATTAGGATAGCAAAACGGACACCTTTCGTAATTACCTAATACGCCTGCGGAGCTCCTATTACGTGCGCAGCGCCTACAAGCTACTTCTCTCCGTCGAATACTATTAGGATACGATTTATAATACCCTCCCTATACGAGAAAGAGCGCGGATACGACATTTCTAGGAATCTAGAGTCGGAGGGTTGAAGGAACCTACGTTATTCTTTGAGCAACTCGATACGGTCTTTAGGGATAGCAATAAAAAGGCGAAGGCCTTAGAACAGCTATCTTATCTAAAACATTCGATTGGACAACCTTAGTACGAACACTAACTCGATTTCGACGGGCTCCTTCTTATAGTAGGAGGAGAGAGTTTTTCCTATAAAGCCAAGATAGGATATCTGAAAAACACCTTTTCTAACCCCGCTAAGTTGTATACGGCCGCTATACCAAAGTATACGGACTACTATAAGTTCGCGGAAGAGATAGAAAGAATTATAACTAATCTGGAGGACACCGACCAGTTCAAGATTTCTAATAAGAAATAGAAGGAAAAAGGAAAGGACGTATCCTCTTCGAATACCTCGCTACCCGCCCGCGTTTTAGCGTATTCCTCGAACCGAATTAATACCGATAGGGATACTATTATAACCTCTACCCGAACGGGTAGATCCCGATCGAGAAACCAAGGAGATCGCCGAGGAAACAATAGGAACGCCGGTAACAGTAGGAACAAACAAAGAGCGAAATAGGTCGATACGGCGGAGAGAGACCGCCGCCGAGAAGCAAAGCTCTGCTTCCGCTATAGAGCGAGTAGACACCGAATCAAGGAATGTCTATATGCCCTAGCCGTTCCCCTAGCAACCCGAGCGAATACAGTAGTCGTAGAAGCCGTCCTAGAAGAGGTAGAAGAGGAGGAAAAAGAGTAGCTCCCCTTCGCAGTTAGGAAGAGGGAGCGGAAGAAGTACTAAGAAAGGGTTGGACCGAAGCCTAGAAGACTATAAACGGAGAGCTTGTATATACCGACGTAGTCCTCGAGAATTATTTCGGAACCTTTGCCCTTATCGATAAAGGATATTAGTACTACGCTACAATCAACGGAGACCTTGCTAAAGGTCTAGGGTTACTGTCCGTAAGTAACGAAGAAAGGAAGGTAAAGGGAGCGTCTAAGAAAATGCGCAACTCGAAAGTAACCGGAGTAGTCGTATTCCGTATAGAAATCAGCGGACACTAGCAGAATATATATACGTACGTAGTACTAGACCTAGACTTTCCTCTAATTTTAGGAAATCTATAGAAGTCTTAGAACAAAGTTAGGACCGCGCCCGAAAAGCATCGGTTCTACTACGGAGTAGTAAAGAAATAGATTGACGAAGGACGACGTTACCTAGAAGAGGTTAGCAGCGAATATACGACGGTAACCGCGATTACCTCCGAGGATATCGAGAAAGCTCTAAAGGACAAGAGCCCGCCGACGATAGAAGAGCTTAGGAAGACAATACCTCCCGATCTTTACGATATGCTTCCGCTCTTCTTTGAACGGGAAGCGGATAAACTCCCCCTATACCGAGAAGGGATTGATTATAAGATCGAGATCCGAGAGAAACTAGATAGAACGCCGCACCCTTTACTATAGGGGCCGATGTATAGGATGTCTAAGGAAGAACTCTTAGCCCTCCGTAAGACACTTAACGGATTGCTAGGCAAAAGCTATATTCGCCCGAGTAGTTCAGAAGTAGGAGCGCCCGTACTATTTGTACGGAAGCCTAGTAGAGGATTACGGTTTGTCTATAACTTTCGCGCGATAAACGCGATCGCCAAACTAGACCGGTATCCCCTCCCTCTTATCCCGGAAACCTTAAAAAACATGTCGAACACTAACTAGATTACGAAAGTAGATATAGTAGCGGCTTTCTATTACATTCGTATAGCCCCCGGACATAAACACAAGACTGCCTTCCGTACTCGATATAGGCTATTCGAGTGGTTAGTATATCCCTTCGGACTTTCCGGGGTACCCGCTACCTTTTAGCGGTATATTAACTCTCTTCTAAAGGAGTTTCTAGATGATTTCTGCTCTATATATATCGATAATATCACTATCTATACTAATAGAACGAAGGAAGAGCATTTCCGTAAGGTTCGTCTCGTTCTCTAGAAGCTTTAGAAAGGAGGCCTATTTCTTGATCCTAAGAAATGTAAGTTTACTAAGAAAAGAATTAAGTACTTAGGATTTATTATACAAGCCGATAGGAAAGGAGTAGAGGCCGACCCTAAGAAAGTCGAAGCTATTCGCAATTGGAAAACCCCCGGTACCTAGAAGGAAGTCCGCCGATTCCTAGGCTTCGCGAATTACTACCGATCATTTATTCCGAACTACTCTAAGATCGTAGCTCCCCTAACAAAGCTTACTAGCAAGAATATCCCGTTCTCCTAGGGAAAGGACTAGGAGGACGCGTTTTCTATATTGAAAGAGAAGTATTGTAGTACTCTAGTACTTTCTCTATAGGATCCTAGTCTTCCTACGTTCCTCGAGACCGATTGTAGTAGATTTGCCTTAGGTAGTATACTCCTATAAGAAAAGAACGGAGTCCTCCGTCTAGCTAGGTTCTACGCTAAGAAACTAACCTAGGCCGAAATCAACTACGATATTTATAACAAGGAAATACTAGCTATTATAGCTTACCTCGAGTTTTGGAGTTCCGAGCTAAAAGCGTATAGATCCTTTACTATTTGGACGGATTACAAGAACCTAGAATAGTTTGTAACTAAGAGACAACTATCTAAGAGACAGATTCGTTAGGCGGAAACCCTTACTAAGTTCTAGTACTCTATAGTATATCGCCCGGGCTCCGAAGCTACTATTCTAGATACGCTATCGAGAAGAGAACAAGATACGTTAGGAGCCGACGACAAATTATCGCGTTTCCGAAGGTTCTTGTCCCCCGAACATCTGAAGTATTAGCCTACTCAAATCATAATATCGTATATAGCTACCGATAAGATTCATAAGGAACCTACCTCGGTTGTAGATAAAGATAATCCCGAGGGACCTTTCTAGGATTCCGAGCTGAACTAGCTATAGGAGAAAACTATTACTAAGGATAGCCTGTATTAGCTCGTATTAAAGACCGTCTAAAGCGGAGCCCGTACGTTTCCGGCGGAAGTCCGTATAAAGATTCAAATAGGAGATTATACGCTCGATAGCGCAAACCGACTGAAATATCGTAGGAAACTTTAGGTCCCTAGAGCGCCTGCCGTACTAGAAGCCGACTACAAGTTATTAGATACCGATTCTATTAATAATAATATCCTCCGAACAAGACTGATTCAGTCTATCTACGATTTACCGCTTTACGGGTATCTAGGTAGGGACGCTACTACAAACATCGTTTAGCGCAATTTCTATTAGCTACTACAGTTACGAGCGGTTCGTCGCTTTATAAGAAATTGCTATCCTTGCGGTCGAAATAAAGTATAGAGAGAGTATAAGTATAGTCTGCTCCAACCTTTACCCGTCCCCGATAGGTTTTTCTAGGAAATCTCGATAGACTTTATAACTAACTTGCTAGAATTATAGGGAAATACCTATCTCTAGGTAATTAAGGATAGGCTAAGTAAGACTATCGTTTTGGAAGCGATGTCCTCCCTAAAAGCCGAGGACTGCGCGGAAAGGTTTATAGACTACTAGACACGAAATTATAGGTTGCCCCGCGTAATTACGAGTGATCGCGGAACAAATTGGACGAGCACCTTCTAGAAAACCTTCTATAGACTAACCGGCGTCTACTAACGCTTGAGTTCCGCGTACTATCTACAAACAGACGGAGGCCCTAAGCGACTTAATTAGGAAGTCCAAGCCTATCTCCGTAATTTCATTAATTAAGAACAATCAGATTAGAAGAAATGGTTGCCCGCGGCGCAATTAGCTCTAAACGGACGTTTTCACTCGGGACTCGGTATAAGTCCTTTCTTTGCGGTCTACGGATACGATGTTCCGCTCCCCGTCGTATTAATAACGGAGCCTACCGAAGACATACGCTTAGCAGCTTCTAAGAGAGCCGTAGTATTTGTCGACAAAATCAAGAAGATTACTAATATATATCAAGCGAATATAGCGGAATCCGCCTAGAGACAGGAGGAGAGCGCAAACAAGAAAAGGACTCCCGCTCCCGTATACAAGGAAGGCGACAAAGTTTGGTTGGATCTCCGAAACTATACTACGGCCCGCCTAAAGAAAAGTCTAGACGCTAAGCACGCGAAATACACAGTAGAAAAAGTCCTCTCCCCGGTATCCGTTCGTTTGTCGGGTATCCCTAGCAACATTTACCCGGTGTTTTATACCGACCTTCTTAGACCAGCCGCCTAAGACCCTCTCCTAGGACAGATATACGATAACAAACAACCGGATCCCGTTCTGATCGAGTCGTATAAAGAATAGCAAGTAGAAGAGATCCTTTACGCGAGGGACAAAGCTAAGAGAAAAGGCAAGGGACGCGAGGTTCTTGTCAAGTAGTCCGGCTATTATGAACCTACTTAGGAACCTCTAGAAAACATATCGGACATAGCGGCTTTAGATGAGTTCGAGCTGAAGTATAGAGATACTTATACAGAGGATAGACTACGAGCTGTATAGGAAAGGGAGCGTAGCCCGAGAAAAAAGGGTAGGAGTACGGAGGAGACGTAGGCCGCGAGAGAAAGCATAGATTACGGGAGAAAAAGTATAGAATATAGGAGTTAGGGTAATATATTTATTTTTATACTAATGCGCAGCAGAGAAGAGAGAAAAACAAAAAAAAGGCACCTACGCGAGAAACACCGGAAAACAGAAGAAAACAACGCGAACACTAGAAACAAACAAACCCCCC
>JH792719.1:0-11936 GCA_000291705.1 Sphaerulina populicola P02.02b | reverse complement strand
CGCCCCCCCTTTTTAGGGCTCGTCCTCGAGTTCCTTTAACCCCTAAAGGGTTTCTTTGTTTAGAGTTTTATACCTAAAAGCAGCCTTACTAAGTAAATGAACTATAGAATATAATAGATCGTTTTCGGCTATCTAAGAACTTTCTGTTGTTTGCTAGAGTAAGGTTCCCTACGCTGCCTAGATAAGCGCGTTTTCTTTCTGTTTCTACTATTACTTTTATTCTAATATTCTATACTACAATTCTTTATAAGTAATCTACTTTTACTACTAGTATAACTAGTGGTTCTACCTAGGGTAACCGGGGCTAATCGGGCTATTATAGGGCATAATCGACTAATATAGCTTGTAGTAGCTTTTTTCTACCCTACTGTCGCCTTTTCCTACTAATCTATATTATAGCTACTAATTACATTACGACTTGTAACCCCTATATCAATTGTATCTCGAACCTTATAGTATCGACTAATAAAGCGGCCGTTGGTACCCTTACTACTCTTGTAACAGCTAGGTTTCCCCTGAACCTACACAACCCTACATAACCCTAACCGCCTGTATGCATAGCCGCAGGCCTGTATAAGCTGACCTACCCGGATAGCCGGAGTAGCGAGGTTCCGAGAGGAATTTACCTCGGACCTCGGACGGCCTCGCATATAGTACGCAGGCGCAGCGTAGGCGTATATTAGTCTACTCGCACCCCTTCATTCGGAAGGGTAAGAATTAGTTTGTACACTTTCCTACGCGGTAGGAAAGAGGACTCTATACATCGCTACACACCCCCTCTTACATTTCTAATTCTTCTACCTTTCTAAAGGGTAGTGATCTATAGAGGTCTAATCCAATAGCTCTACGACCAACTACTCGCAATACACCCGTACCCGCTACGTAGGTAGGCCGTATTACCGAAGTCGGAGACGACGAACCTCCTTAGGGAGAAGCGTCAGCCTCTACAGAGACTAAGGGCTATACCTAGTAGGAAGCGCAACCTTAAGCGTAACCTTACTAACTAGGAGAGGAAGTCCCTCTACGAGAGACTCCCTCTACCTAGCTAGGAGCACCCGATACGTATACGAGACGCATTCAAATCGAGTAGGCCAACTATAGGCTGCGCGAGGAGATAGCTCTTCGGGCCGCCGAAGAGGAGTACTAGCGGCTCCTACGATTAAGCCGCACCCTATCGATACGGCTACCGTCTATACGGGTACCGTCCGTATTAGTCGTACCTGAATAGCCGTCTGACTCCGAGGAGGACGACGTAGTTCGTACGAGCGACCTGCGAGTCGCCCGCGACTCGTATTCTACCCGTAGCCCTAAGGTTCGTAAACTAAAGGCTTTTAAGGGAGAAACCGACAAAGAGTATCGCGAGTTTATCCGCAGCTTAGAGATCATCTTTCTCAATAGCCCGCGAGAGTATCGCACCGATACAGACAAGGTACTATACGGAATTATATAGCTCGCAGGCGAAGCGTAGGAGACGTAGTATAATAAGCACGACAATAGCAAACCCCCTAACGGTTATACTTGGAGTAACTTCAAGGAGTAGTTATACAACGTTGTCGGTAACCAGTCGAATCGCCTAATCGGGGTAATAATCGACTACGACAAGGCTAAGCAGGGCCCCGAGCAGGGGGTACGCTACTTCGCCGGTTAGCTTAGCTACTTAGAAGCCTAACTCGGTAACTATACCGAAGCGCAGCTGACTCGCTACCTCCTCGCCAAGTTAAAGCCGTCGCTTCGCAAGGATATCGTCAAGGGTTATAAGATCCCTACTAAGCGTACCGACCTTGTCGCCCTAGCTCGTCGCCTAGAGTAGGCCGACCTTTCTCTTTCCGTCCGTTAGAAGGACGATCATTACGGCCGCCGCGATAACAGCGCGCAAGGCAAACGCAAGCGTACCGAGAGTAACGTACCCAAGCGTCGTAACGACCGTAGCGACCGCAGCAAGAGCCGTAGTAGTCGTAGCGGAGGTAATAGCAAAGCATCCTCTAGCTCTACCGTACCTAGGTATAAGAACCTTAAGTGTTACTCGTATAAGAAGAAGGGTTATATCGCTTCTGACTCTATCTGCCCTAACTACGCGGACCGTAAAAAGTCGAATACGGTTCGCAAGGTAACCGCAGCCGACTCGCAATCCGATCCAAAAAAAGGCAAGGCATCGGAGAAGAGTCGCGATCTCTAGATACTAATCAAATCGAGCACGGCGACGACCTATTGCCTATCTAGGTATACTATACCCGTACGCTCAAGGGAGCAGTCGACGCGCAAGCGAATCGCGTAGCAGCTACTATAATATTAGATAACGCCGCCGATATTAATATAGTGTCTCGCAGCTTCGTACTATAGTATAGCCTAGCGCGTCGTCAAAACGCTATCCTTCCCCCGGCTACGTCCTTTATAGGACAGATAGGCCACTACTACGGTACGCACTACCTACGCATCACACTCGCAGACTCTACGGGCAAGGAACGCACGTCGGGAGGCTTGTTCTACGCCTACGACATACTAGAGCCGAACTTGATCTTAGGCCGCCTATAGAGGCGTAACTAACAGGTAATAGTTAGCAGCGCAACTAATAAGTAGCGCTACGGAGGAGAGTTCTTTAAAGTGTAGTATTAAGACGCCTCGGAGTTCTACAAGAATATATCCAAAGCGTCGTGTGTCTACGCTGTTATAGTGCGCAAGACAGAAGCAGGCGTTACGCTACTAGACATCCTAGCGGAGTATCGTAACTTCCAAGACGTATTGCTTCCTACGGAAGAATAGCGTAGCAAGCCTATAGACGGCTACGAGTATGCGATTGACCTGCGACCCGGTACCGTACCGCCCTTCCGACTATTGTACTATTAGTTAGGCACTAAATTGGACCACCTTCACAAGTATATCGTAAGTGCTCTAGAGCATAACTGGATCGAGGGTAGCCTATTAGAAGCAGGTGCACTAGTACTGTTTGTACCTAAGAAGGACGGAACTCTGCGGCTTTGCGTCGACTACCGTAGTTTGAACGATATTACCGTTAAGAATCGATACCCTCTACCCCTTATAGGCGAAACGCTAGACAGGCTTATAGGAGCCGAATGGTTTACCTGTCTCGACCTTGCGGACGTATACTATCGCATCCGTATTAAGCCTAGCGACCGCTAGAAGACTACGTTTCGTACGCGCTACGGTTACTTCCAGTACAAGGTCATACCCTTCGGGCTAACCAACGCCCTAGCAACCTTCCAAGCTTATATCAACCGTACCCTAGGCGGGTTAGTAGATATGATCTGCGTCGTTTACTTGGATAACATCCTTATCTACAGCAAGAACCGCGAGCAGTATATGAAGGACGTACGTACAGTGCTTAAGAGGCTCAGGCGCTTCGCACTCTACGCGCAACTAAGGAAGTGTAAGTTCTTCCGCAAGGAGGTTAACTACCTTAGGTTTGTCGTAACTACTAGCGGCGTAGCTATAGACCCTAGTAGGGTAGACGCAATCAAGGCGTAGCTAATACCTACTACCTTAACGGAGGTGCAATCCTTCCTAGGCTTCGCGAACTTCTATCGCAGGTTCATCTTCGAATACTCGAGGGTAGTAGCTCCGTTAATAGTACTGTCCAAAGGAGCCGTCAAAGGGAAGAAGCCTAGGCCTATTAACTAGGGCGCAGCCGAAGAGTATACGTTCTAGGAGATCAAACTACGGTTCTAGTAAGCACCTCTATTAAGGCACTACGACCCGGCGTTACGGCTACGTATCGAAAGCGATGCTTCTGCGTTTGCAATTGCAGGCGTATTAAGTTAACTCTTTAGCTTAGAATAGTACCCTATTGCCTTCTACTCGCGGAAGATAATACCCGCCGAGTACAACTATAAGACGCACGACTCGGAGTTACTAGTAGTAGTAGAGTCGTTCAAGACATAGCGACTATACTACGAAGGCGCTTAGTATACGGTTAAGGTGCTTATCGATTACGCGAACCTACGTAGGTTCATAGGCGTAAAGAAGCTTATAGGCAGACAGGCCAGATAGGCTACATTCCTTGCGGCGTTTGATTTCACAATCACCTACTAAGCCGGCAAGAAGAATCTAGCGGATGCGCCGTCGCGGCGCAGTAACTACGCACAAGAGTCGTAAGAGGTATCCAACCTCCTGCCTACCTTGCAGACGAAGCTATAGTTATAGGACGGTCGTACGATAGAAGTAGACTATCCGAAGGTAGCTCGCATCCGTATAACCTACGAGCGTATATACCGTAACTTCCCTAAGTAGCGATAGGTTCAATTCCCTAAGTAGCGACAAACTGGTAACATACAGTAGAGCTATACGTCGCCTATACGTATTGCAAGAGTGATTACGCAGGATAACCATCCGTACGCCAACGTATCAGACCTGATCCTCGGTTACATACGCGCCCTAGTCTAGTCCGAACCGGAAGCCCGCGCAGTGTACGAGCAGGCGATAAGCAACCAAGGCATATACGATAAGTATACGGCTCGTAATAGGAATCTATAGGTCGAAGAGGCACTGTACGTACCTAAGGACTACGTACTCAGAGCGTAGATCATGCGTATACACTACGACGACCCGTTAGCTAGGTACTTTAGCAAGGACAAAACGATCGCGTTAATCCGTCGGAAGTATTTCTAGCTAGGTATATCTACCGAGGTGTCCGAGTACGTCGCAGAGTACGACTTATACTAGAAGGCAAAGGCGAGGCGCTATCGTCCCTACGGCGAGCTAACTGCGCTACCGATACCTAAGAGGCCGTTCTAGGAACTGACCTAGGACTTCATTACGGACCTTCCGCCTAGAAAGCGAGGCGATAGCGTATATAATGCGATCCTTGTGATCGTCGACAGGTACACGAAGATAGTTACGTTCGTGCCTACTACTAAGAAGTGCACTAGCGTAGACCTCGTCGATATCCTCGTCTACGAGATTGTCCGTCGTTTTGGGTTACCTACGGGTATAGTAAGCGATCGCGGATCGGTGTTTACGTCGCAGTTCTAGGCCGACTTCTATTATAAAGCGCAGGTTAAACGCAGGCTAAGTATAGCCTTCTACGCTCAAACTAACGGCTAAACGGAACGGATGAATCAAGTAGTAGAGACCTACTTGCGTATCTACTACTTAGAGCAGTAGGATAACTAGGCAGGTATGCTTACTTAGGCCGAGTTCGCCTGTAACAACAGTGACTATACTATCTTAAAGATGTCCCCGTTCAAAGCCTTGTATGGTTTTAACCCGGAGCTAGCGACTCGTACGAGAGACGCTCGGGGCGAGCTTTTGGAAAGGGAGGTACCGGCCGTAGCTAATACTGCAGAACGGCTAAAGAGGAACTACGAGACCCTGACCGAACGCTAGCGACGCGCAAGCGAAGCGCAGAAGAAGTACTTCGACGATAAGCATACTCTAATAAGCTTTAACGTCGGAGATATAGTATTGTTGTCTACTAAGAACCTTCGGCTAAAGGTACCTACTAAGAAGTTCGCTAATAAGTTCGCTAGACCGTTCAAGGTCATCGACGTTATCGGAAAGCAGGCGTATCGCCTAGTACTCCTAGCTGGATCGCTGATCTACAATATATTCTATATCTTATACCTTAAGCCCTATCGGAGTCGCGTAGGAGAAGTGTATAAGGGCAGCTTGCCGCTCGCAGACGAAGAGGGCCTCTACGAGGTAGAGAAGATCTTAGGGACACGCCTAAGGAAAGGCGTAAGGCAGTACTTGGTTCGCTAGCGTAGCTAGCCCGAGGAATTTGACTAGTAGGAACCTAAAGAGCATATAGGCGAATATACCGCGCTCGACGAGTTCGAGGCGCAGCCGAAGCGTACTAGAAAAGCACGTAAGTAGCTACGTAAGCAGAATAGTGCTTTAGCAAGTTATCTACCGTAATACCTTATATAGTAAGAACTTCCGTCGTAATACCTTATATAGTAAGAACCCCGTCGTGATTCTATAGTAGCGAAACAACGTTTGATTGATAAATATGTAATCGAGCAAAAACGCACTAAAGCAGAAAATAGAACACGCGCGCGTAAGGCGCAAGAGAGACGCACCCGCCGCCTATAGGGTCCCTAACTCTATGGACGACAACGGCGAGGTCGTCTCCCTCCTCCTACGCTTCCGACTACTACTCGCAGCCGGGGCAACAGTAGGCGTAGGTACAGGCGCAGGCGTAGCAGCCGAAACCGGATCAGTACCGAAGACACTAGCGAGCGCGGTATCGTCGTCGTCGTCGTCGTCGCCGTCGTCGTCGCTATTGTAGTCCTTACCGGACTAGTCCGGCTCCTAATTACCCCGTTCGGGGAAGGCCGTAGCTACGGACGCGTCTAGGGCAGCCCTAGACGCGCCGGCTATACGAGCTATCTGCGAGACGCGTAAGCACGCGTAGGTGAAAACAAGGGCAAGGGTAAGGAGACTTACTTCGTACTACAGCTCAAAGATGCCCTATAGGGCACTAGTAGCCTTCGCTACCTCCAATAGCCCCGTAGCGGCGAGTGCGCTACTAGCCGTAGGCGCGGTACTGCTCTCTACGCCCCCTTTCTTGGGTATGTTATACACACCTACGGACTTCCCCTTGTTCGAAGCGAACACTCGTTTACTCTAGGCAATAGCTTTACCTAGCCGAGTAAGGCGACGCCTTAGTTAGTCCGCGCGAGGGCTAGGAACAGTAGCCTTCGTATAGGCGGCGCGCAAGGAGAGTAGGTACTAAGCTTAACGGATCAAATTGGGGTCCGTTAGACGCTCGCACTTGTACCGACCCTTAGCGTAGCGAGCACACTTCTTCTTTAGGCCTAGCGCTAGGGCGGCGTTATAGGCTAGGGTAAGAACCCCCGATCCCTTAGCTAGCGAGAAGTTAGACAGCTGAGCGCATAACAAGCGTATAGGTAGCGTAGTACAACTTACTCTTCTATATATACGTAATGCACCGGAGGCAGCACACCCCCCTACCGTTATCGGCGCCGCCGGAGGCGACGTCGCGAGGCGGACGGGTAATCGCCATCCGAGCCGCGGTCTTAGGTAGTATTATGCCGAAAAGGGAGTTAGTGCGTGTATGTATGCGTATAGTATGCGTTCGTACTGCGAGGCGAGAGCGAAGCGGAAAACGGGCGAAGTAAGAAAACTAGAGTATAGGAGACGAGTAGCAGGCGAGGGAGAAACACTTCTATATCATACTAGCGTTACTAGGTAATAGAATGTTTGCTAGCCTTGTTTGTTACTGTATGCAGCTATGTTTGTTGTTACCGTCGCGTTCTATACTATACGTAGAATGTAGAATACGGAATGCCCGTAACCCCTAGGATTTCCTACTATAGCGACTGACCTACGGAATGCATGCGTATTACGTACGTCGCTAGGGGCAGCTCTATTAGGGAGAGGAGATAATTGTAATAGCTAGGTTTCCCCTAAACCTATACAACCCTATATAACCCTAACCGCCTGTATGTATAGCCGCAGGCCTGTATAAGCTGACCTACCCGGATAGCCGGAGCAGCGAGGTTCCGAGAGGAATTTACCTCGGACCTCGGACGGCCTCGTATATAGTGCGCAGGCGTAGCGCAGGCGTATATCAGTCTACTCGTACCCCTTTATTCGGAAGGGTAAGAATTAGTTTGTGCACTTTCCTACGCAGTAGGAAAGAGGACTCTATACATCGCTATACATACCCTCTTACAACTCTCTACTAGTTCCCGCCCGGCCTAGATACTACGGGTAATACAGAGTTAGAGAGGCTTACGCGTACTCTAGATAAGAAGGGTCTAGTAGAGTACTATCGCTATACGTTCCGTATAGGCTACTACTATTAGGTACTATCGGCCTATATTAGCCTATTTTGGCCCGAGTTAGTCTAACTTGTTCTTAAATCCCGAAGAAGTTCGACGCTCTAGTAAAGTTTATTAACGATAAGCGCCTAGCTATATCCGACGACTATTTGACCGTAGCTAAGAAGCTAATTAAAGCCAAATCTGCTATAGCCGCTACTAGGAACTTATATAAGTTAGTTAAGAAGTAAGTTCCCTCTAATCGGCCCTAATCGGCCCTAGTCGGCCTATTCTAGCTATATACTAATTGTTCTAGGTCGTTTCCCTCGTTCTAGGGGGTTAATAACCTATATATGTACCTAGGCGGCTCGGATATAGATAAGTCTAGCCCTTTCGTTGATTCTATCGTAGCGCGTTACCGCGAGGAGATTAAAGCTAAGGCTCGAGGAGACCTAGTTCGTACTACCCCGTTTTAGCCTAAAACGGCCTATACTAATCGTTTCTAGTCTACTCCTTAAAAGAAGTCTAAGAAAGTAGCCTCTATATACGTAGATCCTAACTAGGTTACTCCGGTTTCCCCCTTAGCGGACGCAAATACTCTTATTAGAGAGCTATACCGCTATATCGATCGTATTAATAGAGAGATAGTAAGTTTTTAACTCTAGTTAGTCCGATTTGGTCCTTTCTAACTCGTTCTAGTCTAAGCCTAAGTATACCGCTTCCCCTCTTCGGAAGTTACTTAAGGCCCTTCGTCTTCCTAAGGTAACTGCCGCTATACGTAACTATAGTAGGCGCGAAGATGACTCCGATATAGATTCTATAGAAGAGACTAAGTTAGGCTTACTAAGTAGTTAAGTACGCCTGTCTAGGTCGGTTTAGCCCGTTACGGGCCGGTTTGGGTTATTATAGCGTATAAGGAAGATACCCGGTCTACTTTGCGTAGTTATATTACGAAATGAATTCAATTGTCTTATTCTACTAACTCCTACAACTAAATGTATACTAAAGTCTTATTTTCTACTATTCTTCCTACCCTTATTCCGTTTCGAGGAACTTTAGGTTAATATAGGCAATTCCTACCCCTTTGCCTCCCTATTTATACGGAGTTAGTATATCCTTATTGCTTCCGGGCTGATGTTGCTTGCCGGCTCCTATAAGTCGTCCTTATCCCCGTATCCCTTCTAGGATACTAAGTAGGCCTAGCGTCCCTACTTGTCTACTATCTACCCCTTAATCTTCTCGACTTCGAAGACTTCCGGGTCGTCGATTCTAAAGGATTTCGGGTCATTCTAGGCCCTCTCGGTAAGTTCTGCCTTAACGTAGTCCTCTAGTATACTTACGTAGAAGGTTAGGTATATTTTTAGGTGTTCCGGTAGCTCTAACGTATAAGCTGCCTTGTTTACGATACGGATGATTAGGAATAGCCCGATATACTTATAATCGAGCTTCTTCGAGTCCCTTACCGTAGAAAGGTTCTTTATAGATAGGTAAACTATATCCTCTACTACGTATTCCTTAGGTTTCCTACCCTCGTTATAGTACTTTACCTAGTTTGCCTTCGCTTTTACTAGCCTTTCCCTTAGCGTCTTCTATAGACCGATCATTTTGTCTACTAGCTACTCCGCTCTCGGAGTATTCCCCCCTTCTTAGGCTATATCGGGCTATCTTGCCCGTATAGGGTCTCTTATATTGTATACTTGAAAGGGAGTTGTACCTATCGTCGTATACTAGCTGTCGTTGTATACGAATTCGGCGATATTAATTAATCTCGCCTAGTCGTCCTACTCGTAGTTGCAGTATACGCGGAGGTACTACTCTATTATCTGGTTCTATCGTTCCGTTTGCCCGTCTGTCTAAGGGTAGAATACTGTACTTAGTCCCCGTCTTACCCCTAGGTAGTAGTAGAATATACTCTAGAACTTCGAAGTAAATAAGCTTCCCCGGTCTATTACTATAGATACCGGAATTCCGTATAGTCGGAACACGTCTCGTAGGAAGAGGTCTGCTAGCCCTTCTGCCGTTATCTCCTTCCGATATAGGGTATAATAGGCTATTTTGGAGTATCGGTCTATAATTACGTAGATACTATCGTAGGTATGCCCTATAAAGGTTAACGGCGGGAGGTCTGTAACAAAGTCTATAGTTAGGTCTTCCTATAGTACCTTAGATACGTCTTCTACTACTAATACTCTATATAGCTTATACCGTCTCGGTTTGATTCGGGCGTAAGTGTAGTAGCTACGTATATAGTCCTTAACGTACCCCCTAATCTTAGGCTACTAGAACCTACGGAGTACTAGTTCTATCGTACGCTAGAACCCGAAGTGCCCTACTATAGGGTCGTCGTAGTACTCTCGGAGGATTTCTATACGTAATAGTCCTTCTAGGACGAAAATCCCTCTATCCTGTTTCTATACTCCGTCTTTATATACCTATCGAGTAGTCTAGGGTAGAGTTAGGGTCGATGCCTTTACTACTACGACCTTTCTCGCCGTCTCGTCGGCTTTTGTGCCGTCCCGGATGCTTTCTATTAAAGTTACGTTAGCTAGGGCCGCTGCGTCGTATCGATAAGCCGATAATATATCGTTCGTTTCTCTAACGGCTAGTATAGCTCGTACCGGGGCGTTCTAGCCTAATTCGCCTCGCTCTAGATCGATTTGGCTCTATAAGGCTTTTAACGTAATAGACGAGTCGGCTTCGTTGACCTATCTCCCCGAGTAGTCTACGTCTATATAGTCTAGGCGCCTACTTGCTCCGTCTACCGCGCCGTTAAGCGTTCCTACCCTATAGGCTACTCTGAAGTCGAAGGTTACAAGGTATTCGGCCTATCTTACTTGTCTTTGTATAAGGGTTTTAGTAGATATAAACTACTAGAGGTTATAGTAATCGGTTATTACCTCTATCTAGTACTACGTACCCTCTAGATACTACCTCTACGCTTTGAAATACTCTACTATCGCTAGGAGTTCCCTATTATAGGTATCGTAGTTCCGTTCCGAGGCGATTATCTTCCTTAAGAAGAAAGCTACCGGGAACTATTGTATCTTTCCTTAAAAGTCGTACTATTGTATTATAACGCCCGAGATAGCGTACCCTAATACGTCGGTTTCTACCCTTATAGCCCGAGTCGGGTTAAAGTACTTCAAGATAGGGGCGGAGTAGAAGGATTGCTTTAGTTCCTTAAAGGCGTATTTAGTATCTAGCGGTAGGGCGATTTTTATAGATTCCTTATTCCTCTGCTTCTGCCCTCCCTTCGCTATATTACCCTTTCTTTCCGTTAAGCGGTTCAATAGTACGGCAATACGGGAGAAGTGTTTAATAAACCTTCGGTAGTAGTTAGCAAACCTAATAAAGATACGGATTTCCCTTACCGACGTCGGTTCCGGCTAGTCTCGGACCGTTTCGACCCGTTCTAGTTCTATCTCGACCCCTCTTAGGCTAACTAGGTATCCTAGGAACCCGACTTAGTCTCTATAGAAGTCGTATTTAGTTATCTTAGCGTACAACTTCGCCTTCTATAGCCTCTCGAGTACTATCGATACGTCTCGGATATAGTTAGCCTCGTTCTAGGAGAAAATAAGGATATTATTAAGGTATACGATATAGATAATATCGATTAGGTCCTTTAGTACCTCGTTTATATACCCTTAGAACGTTCTAGGGGCGTTCGTTAACCCGAAGGGGACTATAGTATATTTAAAGTAACTATATCTAGTCCGGAAGGCTGTCTTCTATTCGTCGCCCTCCTTAATTCGGAGTCGGTAGTAGGCGTCCCTTATATCGAGCTTAGTAAATACCTTCGTACCGGACAATTAGTCTAAGGACTCTTAGATTAAAGGCAGTAGGTAGCGGTTCTTAACTATTACGGCGTTTAGCCCTCTATAGTTAACGTAGAGTCTTAGGGTTCTATCCTTTTTCTTCGCAAATAGGATGCCTACCCTTATAGGGGATCGAGATAGTCTAATCTAGCCCCTCTCGGAGTACTCCTTAATATACTTCCTTAAAACCTCTAATTCTAACTCGGAAAGGTTGTAGAGCGGCCCCTAGGGTAGCGTTTTGCCTTCTTCTAGGTCTATTACTAGCTTAAACGGGCTATAATCGGCTAAGATAGACGCGTCCTCGCTTAAGAATACTAATACGTACTTTCGGTATACTTTAGGGAGTCCTTCTAGGTCTCTATCCTCTCCGTTAATT